>JBAIZL010000001.1:6592500-6825000 GCA_036971475.1 Prosapia bicincta
AAATAATGACCTAATAGTTATTAAAATCTAATGGGTTTTAAAAACAATGGTTTATATTAACTGTTATTTGTTAAAATAGAAAAGAGACAAAATATCTTTTGATTATAAAGGTAATACACTTTTATATTAATAATATTTTCAAAGAAATATATAAAATTTTATTAATTAAAAATGTGTTCAAATTAAAATTACATTTTAACTCATTCAGTTTAATAATGTAAAACTGAAATGTTTGAAAACTGAACACAATTTAGTCAAGCTATATCACAGTCAATAACAATGGCCTAAAGGTAGAAATTGGATTACAATATGTTTGGTTTTTGCTGAATATCACACATATATAAGTTTATATATGTATAAGAAATTGTTCTAGACTAGCAACAATAAAAGACATTTTATTTAATTTTTTATCTTAAATTTTATATGAAAACAATTATTCAAAATGTTTTAAATTGCATCTTAAACAGACTTTTTCAAATTTATAGCTAAATTACTGTATAATTTTATTTACTCTATTAACCGAAATAAACCACATAACTATTTAACTGAACTGAATAATTTTAACTATCTAAATAATTTGATGCACAAATATAAAATTCTAAAAATTAAATAAATAATAAGACAAATTTTAAAATTAGTTTTGTTCATGTACACCTAATTTATAATTATACAGTTAATCACTTTTACATTAATTAAGTTTCACCAAACGTAATGGACTACAAAATTCAAGAGGTTATACAATATTTTTAATTCAGGTTTTTAAATTTTCATCCAAATAGTTTTAATAAATACCTGTATTAAATATATTAATTACTGTAATATTTTTATTAAAATAAACGTTATAACTATTAAATTTATTATATTATTAAACTACTACTACTACTTTAATCCTGTCTTTTTAATAGTGTGCTTTGAAATGAAGTAACACTACAATTCAAACACTAAAACAACAACAAATTGTAAATAGCTTTAACTGAATAAAATATTTGTATAATTGTGATAGGATTTACATCTGCAAGTTATAGATAAGATTAAGTATATTATCAATTATTTCATCTGTAATAACTTTAAAATGATAAGTTTAGTTAATGGCCTTAGATAAATTATCATTCAGATAATTTTTATGACTTTGACATAATAATTGTCAATTTATTGATCTACTATAGAGTGTTTTGTAGATAAAACCAAACAGTTATTTAAATATGACAAGAATATTATTTATACAGTATTACATAAAACTCCAATGCATATATACTCTCCTGAATACAGTATCCTTACACTTTTTTGTCAAATATAAACCTCATCAATTAATTGGCCACATGACATTTGTTTTAAGCAGGTATAATTTGAAAACATTATTTCAAGTACCACAAATTTTGACATTATTTCAATAATATATCATGCTCAATTACAATTCTAATGAAATATTTCTTTCTGAATTTTATTTTATGGTAAATAAATCAAATCAAATCAATTACAATTCAAAATTTGCCATATAATTAAATTTTCTTTAGGCTGTTAGGTAGTAAAAATATTGTTAGTGGAAACCAATTTAAAATAATTAATTTATATTTTTTATACAACTGAATTTGTTCAAGACTATGAAAAATTGGTAGGTAGATTAGAAGTATATGATACTTGGCTTTTATTTATACCAAAACCTAGATTTGAAGTTGTCTCCTTCTTTTTACAATGTTTCTCTGAAATAATCAGTCTGTAAATATTTAGTCTTATTTGCAGAAAAATAATAATCAGGCGTGTATCCAAGGGGGGGGGGCGATGTGGCGATCGCCCCCCCAACCCTCAAGAACTTTGGGTTAAAAATCGACAATATAATATTAAATTCGGACTTTCTATTAAATTAGACTTTTACTTAAGTTAATTCGTCTTTTATTGTAAATAAAAAATAAAATTTTTTATAAACGCTCGTAAATGTTTTAACAACAGATAGCGCTAGTGAAGCTTAGTCTCGAACATATGATTTTCAATACGTAATTTTGCAAGCATAATATTCGTAGTTGAGTCCGGAATTGTTTGTGTTGGAAGAATAACTACTTATATTAATTAATAAACCATTTTTATAATAATAGCTTATGAAATTAATAATATTCTCTAGCCATAAGTGTTATCGAAACTGGAATAATTATTTATTAAAAAGTCTAATTTGCTACGAATCTTTATCACGTTACCGATTTCTAACGCAAGCGTAAAAAGAATTTTTTCTGTTTCATGTTTTTACATACATGCACGCGCGCGCACACACACACACACACACACACACACATTATATATATATATATTTATATATAATGCATCGATCGGCTTCCCCCCCAAAAGCAAGTCGCTGGATACGCGCCTGATAATGAATCAATCAAAAGTAAAATAGAAATGTTACAGCTAACAAGAGTAACTAACTCTTAAACTATAATTGGTATCTCAGAAACATTTACCTATGTAAATTTACATGTTTTTTTTTTATTAAATGATGTTCAACTTTCATCATTATTAAATTTAATCATTTTCAATTTATATAGAAATAAAATAATAATAATTTTAACTAAGAAAATATTTACAAATATATCAGGTAATATATACATCTGAAACACTTATCCTCATACCAGAAAAAATAAGAAGTAATTTTAGGAAAACACATTTTTTTAAGTAAAAATCTACAAATATACTTTATTAACTTTTCGCT
This sequence comes from Prosapia bicincta, assembly GCA_036971475.1. Lineage (NCBI taxonomy): Eukaryota > Metazoa > Arthropoda > Insecta > Hemiptera > Cercopidae > Prosapia > Prosapia bicincta. The sequence continues at coordinate 6,595,199 of JBAIZL010000001.1, forward strand.
ATTGTACAACTTAAGTTTTATTCTTACAAAATAAAACAAAACAAAACAATAAAGGAAATCACCAATTTTTATTTAAAAAGCTAATAAAAAGAGCTTCAGTGCAGCTTATAAAAGAGCTGTGCTGATTAAAAATCAAAATTGCAGGACAAAATAGTTTATTGCTGAATTAACTATTATATATAATACACCATCAATTTGCTGTCCTACAGAGATTTAAAATGAAAGGAGAGGCAGTTTCAGGATAATCTAATATTACTACTCAGGATTGTCTAGTTATAAAAAATGACTAGAAACCTGCCAGAATATTAAACTAATAATGGTATTAATAATGGTTTAAGTAGTTAATAGGAATGCTATTAAAGGTGTTATTGATTTATATAAATATTGATTCCATCTTCTTGTGAGCTACTAGTTTTTAACTAAAAAGACTTGTAAATATGTTACACTTGCCTGTAAATATAGTAGCATGAACTTTTATAATTACTGAAGACGGCCGTTTCAGGAGATGTGTCCCATTGTCAACTCAGACTGTAACTCACCAACGGGTTTAAACTAATCAATATGCTGGGTTGCAGAAATTAGAGATGTGATAGTGGTTGAATTCATAGTCTGTAACAGAATTTCTTATTCTACAGAGCAGTGATCTCCAAAGAGCAGATCACAGTCTGCATCTGACATGCAGACACATTTTTGTGAACATCAAGCTTTACAAAATATCTTCTTTTTTCTACAGATCTTATTTTCATATGTAGTGTTCAAAAAGAACAATAACCAAGACCAGAGAATTTTTTTTTATTTAGGCTCTATTTTACTAGTCAGTTAGTACACATATAGATTTGTTATGCAGTTAATAAAACATTTGTAGAACAACTCTTTCAACACATGGTAATAATTTTATAACAAAAATAAGGTCTGATAGTTGGGATTATTGCAAATTGTAATTAGTGTCCAATGAGCTAGTTTTGGGCCCACTCTTTCACTGTAATTATTGTTACACTTAATAACATTCAAAGTTATTGAAAACTATTAACAACTAAGTATTGAGATTTAGTATGGTATAGCTATAATTTTACATTTATCAAGGTAGACCTAATTAAAAACTCTTAAACTTTGACAGCCCTATTAAAATTTTAAATGACCATGATACAATTTATTTGATGACCAAAACTTTAGAGATTTTACATTGCATTCTTTTTTAAGATCAGAGAAAACAAAAATCAACAATGATTACTGTAATAAATCATTTGAAAATTGATGGTTTCCATTCATATTATCCAACGGTATATGTTGCGTTGCACACTGTAAATAGCAGGCATTTGATTTACCGTACCTACATAACTTTTAAGGGATGTGTAAAAAGTGTTTATTTTTATTACCATATTCTGGATCTATTCCAGTAAGTTGCCAGCAAAATATTTAAAATTTGTTTTCTCTTCATGCCAACCAAAACTATTGGTCGTGTTCTAATTACACATTTTTTGAGATTATTTCAAAATTACTGACTGATTTTGATAAATCTTTTTTTTAATGAAAGAGGACATTTCTTGGAAGCTCCATTTCAGTTTTGTAAGGATCGACCAAGTAAGTAGAATGTTATTAGTATTTAAAATGTCTTTTTTATATTCGTCTAGCAATATTTTGATAATATGAGTTTTGATGAGTTGAAAGGTATTGTTAAGATGATTTACAATTTCAATTTAGGTGTAATCTTTTTGCAAAGTAAAATTTTAAGTATATTTGGTTTAAATTATTTATTAAAAATACAGTTTACATAGACGATTAAATATATGTATATATATATATATATATATATATATATATATATATATATATATATATATATATTCTATTTTTACGAGTAATCAATCAAATCAAAACTAGTCAAGAAATATGTTTTTGCTTTACTGTCATAGAATTCACTCATACTACAGTATTATACTCTCCCTTTCATATTGACAAAATGGAAAGGCCCTTTTATTGTTTGTGACAATCACATTAGATGATAACATCTTTGTTTTTCAATAAAGTTTTAATCATTAAACTAATGAACAGCAGTTATGTTGCAATCAGATCCAATAACAGTTTTGCCACTCTCTTAATTACTACAAGAGACTTATTGTCCTCAATGATAAACCTCACAGTTGTTTTCCTACATATACTTCAATGTTGAAGGTACATGTAATTTTGTATTGACCAGTGCATACAGTCTTATGCAATATTTGGTCAGTTTTGATAATATTTTACTATAATGCTGAAAAGAGCACTAGCATTTAAAATTTGCGAGCATTTTATTAACATTTTACTTCAGTAATAGTTTTGACAATTTTAAAATTTGGTTCACAAAATCTATTTCACAATTTAGAACATGTAAGTGATTTTTATTTTGTTTAGGTAGTTTAGTCTACGAAATGTAGAAACACATGACGAACTTAAAATATTTCATACCCACAAGGCTGAATTTTTCAATTTCATCATCAACCTACTTCCAAAGGTTTCCTAAATATTAATGATTTGATTTACAAGCAATTTTTGTTAAAAACAGTTGAATATTTGTAATTGAAGTTATCTAATTATTACTTTTTGTAAGAGACAATCATAAAAATTTTCAAAATTTTGTTAGTTAACATGACTGCTAATGACAATACTATGTCGTATTGGCAAGTGACAACCAGAAGTTGCTAGTAATATTTCATTTAATTAATGACCACAGTACATCTTAAATAAAGAAATAATTGTTTGCAATTACTCTACAACAAAAAAACTTCAAGGTATAATCTATTGATATTAAAAATTTCAAGATAATCACAGAGTGCCAAAAACTAGGGAATTTGGCCAACATAGGTGACTCAAACTTCAATGTTAATAAACGCTTTAATTTGCATTCAATTAAAAGTTCTGAGTTTATGAAGGCAAGAGATAAGAATGTGTTTTATGGAAACATTACTAATAGCTTATCAGCGAATGACCCCAGTTATGTACATGCAATATAGCTGACATATTGACAGCCAGGATAACACAGTGGCAAAAATAAAACTGTCCTATTTTGTTATGCTCTCATTCTTTATGGTTTGCATTAAACACCTCTGCAGCTAACAATTGAGTATAATATTCATGTTCTAAACCCTTACAATAACCTAGCTTTATGGATTTGAGTAGGTTAACAACATAATGACATCTCTTTTTTTATGTCACCCAAAACTACGGGTCCTGTTTCGATTAAACATTTTTTTGAGATTGTTCCAAAATTACTGGGCAGATTTTGATAAATCTTTTTTTAACAAAAGAGATTAATCAATCAATAATTTCTTGCCAGTCCCATTCCAGTTTTTTAAGGGTTGACTAAGGAAGTAGAATGTTACTAGTATTTAAAATGTCTTTTTTTATATTTGTCTAGCGATATTTTGATAATATAAGATCTGACGAGTAGAAAGGAACCACTAAGAAGATGATTTACAATTTTAATTTACATTTGATTTTTTCAAAGAGCAGGTATTTAATTGTATATAGTTCAAAATTATATATTAAAGATGCAATTTCCTTGGAAAATTCCATGGAAGATGCAATTTCCTTGGAAAATTCCATGGAAGATGCAATTTCCATGGTTTTATATTTATTTACAAGTAATCCATCTAATCAACAAAGGATTTAATAATAATTAGAATGCAAACAATGTTATGGTTTTATTTTAAAACTGTAAAAAAAAATATCTACAATATTATTATTTTTTTTAGCAATAAAATAGTTTTAAACCGTTTTCAACAGTTGCAATAAAATTAAATTTACAATAGAATGTGAATTGTTATATAATATATTATATTTTAATATATAAAAAAAGTACAATACAAAGTATAGTACAAAATTGAATTCAATTTTATTCAGCAGTTTGAATAAAATGGTTCTGAGGTGCACATTCATATACTGTTTTTAAAAATAATTTATTAAAAAAACTTTTTGATTGAATTGCTGTTTATAAAACTAAAAACCATAAAATTAAATTTTATAATGAGAAGCAGCATGTATTTTACGTACATGAACAATAAGATTATATTTTTGTTTAGTCTTATAATTACAGTATGAACAGAAAAATGTAGCATCTTTCCCACATTCCAGTTGGCAATGACGTCGTAAACTCTTGAGATGCTTGTAAATAAGCCCACATTCAGGACAAGTAAAGTTTGATTTAGTATCACAATAGTTTTCCCAGAACTTTTTAGCTGTGAAGTAAAAAATCATAAAATATTAGTTAAGATTTAAAAATTTCAATACAAACATAAATGAAACCTATGCAAAATACAAGGTAATTAACATATAAATGATAAACCTGAATATATATCACAACAATGTATAGAATTTGGCATTTAATATTTTGACATCAAAATGAAATGAAAAGTAAAATAAAGCACTTGAACATATGTTGTTATGTTACATAACAAAATATGTTCAACTATAATTAAAAATAAATAACTAAATGAATACTTAAGAGCTTAATTGCTGACGACTTTCGAAACAATCGTTCCTTTTACAAAGCTAATCATTTACTCCGTAGTACTAGGAGTATTCACTTAGTTAAGTATATTTGAGTATGGTTTAATCAGTGAATTCAAGATGATTACAACTCGCAACTTTTATATGCTCAAGTCTATTAGTGAAAAACTAGTAGCTCAAATGAAGATGGAATCAAATATTAATTTTGCAAACAGGAAAGTAAACTTGTTCTCATGTCAATCAACTTGAGTTCATATAAATATTTGATAAATAGTAACAAATACTTTTAGAGTAAGGAAGAAAAAACTTCTCCTAATAGTCATTTTCAAATCAAATTGATATTGGTAAAGTTTCATTTAAATTAAAATTATTTTTACAATTTAGAAAAATAATTATTCTGAACTAGCAGCCATTTAATTTTGATAATCCTATTTTATTAACTAAAATTAAAGTAAAAATATCACATTGTGCAAAAATCTTTGCTATTGAGCTCACAACCCTTACTTATGGAACTTTATTTAAAAGCCGAGCTTCAATAGTATACTTATAAGTATCTATAATCTAAAGTATTTAGAAGAAAAAAGCATTTAAAGAAGAAATGCTTAAATTAATTTATTATGAATACATAGAACTAACATTTAAAAATATTTATTCATTAAAGTTAGAAGAGAATACTATTTTTAGCACCTTTTTTAAAAACCTCTTTTAGCACAGTGATATGCCCTGCAGTTGACGGTTTTCTAAAAAACATCCATCAGTTACAACTCTATCTGTGTAGTTGTAAGTAATGGATCTTATAATGATTCTTATGAAACGCATCAAAAGTTGTGACAATGTTAGGAAAGGCAGAAACTTTTTCAACTTAAGTACTTTATGTAAATCTCGACAGAGTAACAATTTGTATGCAGAGTTTAAATGATATGCAAGAGTGTGTTTTTCTTGACAATTTTGAAGTGAACAGCTACTTTTGTCTATGAGGAGTATGGAAAAGAGTATAACTATTAGGTAGAAATAAAGTGAGCAATTAAAAAACTCTCTTAGTGTTTCATATATGGAAGGATCACAGCTTTCATACACAGGCAGGATTGCTTACATGAAGATGACCTGCTCCCTACAGGATTCAAAATAACGAGTCTAACCATTACTTTATATTTAAATTCATGTTTAGGGAAGAAGTAATATATGATATGGATTACAACAAATTAAAATTATTTCACAATATTAATATACATATATAATACTACGGTTTTAAACAATGTAACTGATATCCACAAAGAGAGAACAGTGTTAAGGTAGAATATTTGTGTTAGATAAAAATCTGTATCTAACCTTTTATCTAAGAAAATAAAAGCTAACATTTTTTTAAAAAAATTACTTTTTTAACTTTAATGTCTGTCAAATAGTCTTTTTTTTCAAGGATCATAAACTATAAGTGTACACAAACAAAATTCCAAGAAAGTGTTCAATCATGAGAGAAACAAGAGTTTAGATTAAGGAAATAGTTGTTTGTTGCTGCCTTTATTGATTTTCACGAAAAACTTTCATTTTCAATCACGACACTAAGTTTATAAGTGTTGGTTTGCTCTTTTTAAATCTGAAGTTGTTAAGTGATGGACACTGTACATTCCAGCTGTTTACCCGTAACTCCTTTATCTAATTGATCTATAACTAGTTTATCCACTAACAATAAGACAACTCATTATCTTTGAGAAGTCATGGTGAACGACAAAACACACTCACAAACAAAACAATGAACCGAATGGAAATAGTACCAGCACCTGCGATTTGGTGACAGATGACAGTGAACTATACAGAACTGCACTAAGATGGGGACTCAGCATCCAAATAATGTTTGTGCTGCACCTACACTAGCTTCATGGAGAAAATCCCAATAGCACACTTAGGGAGAATCCTTATTTTTGTCTTCATTCAGTTTTTTCTAAAGATCTGACAGCTATTCGGATAATTAATACTTCAGATAATCTGAGTTTGATTAATTTGTGTTATACTGTACCTGCAACAGTTGCTTTAAGTTGTTAAATTAAGTATGTATTCAGATGATGGTATTGTTATATACAACTGTTACAACTATTATATTCATGAAACCTATGTCACAAAATAGTCATTTCAGTTTCATTTTGCTAATGAAAACATAAACATAATAGATCAGTACATAATGCCAAAAAACTTCAAAATTTGAAAATTTTACTCAAGTTATGGCTAAAAAAAAATTCTTTAACAGAATTTTCAACTCGGTATCAAGTTGAATATAGGATAATAGTAATAGTTCTCTATAAAAAATGTTTACAAATCTTGTTTTAACAAGAAATAAATTATTTCAAATCTGTTCAAACCTGAAATTACAAAAATAATGATTTCTGATTATGCCATTAATCATAATAAAAATGTATTTGCCTAGATTATTTAGACAAGGGTGTTTTTTTATTCATATTGGCAAGAGGTTATTATGCTAAAATTTATAAAAGGTAACAAAAAGCGTATAAATATATTTGGAAAAACTTTAAAAACTAAAGAATTATATTTCTGTTTGAAGAAAACACTTGCTACAAAACCACTTTCTTAATATACCATTCTCTACAAATCAATTCAGATTGAACTGAACTTTTCTAATAGAATCATATAATACTAGACTATAAAATATATTTAATTAAGTAATTTATTGAAAAGAAGTTCTGAGAATAAAAAAAATGTATATATGAAATGGACATCGAATGTCAGTTTGGAAGACCTGATTATAATGATAACAATTTTAAAATAAATATTAAAAATTCAAATTAAAATGTATTGAAGTAATTATAGGATGTAACAGAAAATTATGGGATTATTCTGTATGAATGAATTTCGTTCAAGTCAATTTTTATTACTTGTATTATTTATTTTCTAGATGAAATAATTACTGTAACAAAATTAATAAATATTTTGTCCCAATTATAATTTCATGATATTCTCTTTAATCTATTCTAAACATTATAAATTTAATCATTTTATTTACCTTTCCTAGGTTCAAGTATACAAGAGAGTATAGTACTAAAAATGAGACCTGATTTTTTTTAAGAGTATAAAATAGTGAAAAATGTGTTTTAAAACATGGAAGATTTACTTTATTTTATCTACCATTTATAATTTACTTTTAAAACATATAATTAAAAAAAGACAGTTTTTAAAACTTTTTAAATTGTCACTCACTACAGTTTTGGTGATCCTGAAAATATTTGTTAAAATCAGGTCCCTTGTAAAAATAATCAAAATGACTTTAAACAAATTTAGAGAAAAAAAATTAAATTAGAGAAAACATAACTGTTTCATTGTATAAAGAAGTAACAATTTTCAGGTTATATTAAAAAAAAGATACAAATGATTACAAAATAAATAATTTGCTAATGATAAAAATCACATTTATACACATTCTTTTGAAAAACAGTCTATAGAGGCAACAGCTTACATATGTCCTAGAGTTTCCTTTAAGCATTTTTAAAAAATTCTCTCAATATCTAAATGAAATGTTTTAAACATCACCCTTAAATAATACAATTTATGAAAACATACATAGATTGAAATACTTATAGCCAATATCTAGTAGAAATCATGAAAAATATAGAAAGCACAATGTAAACCTTTATTACTATCAAAACATGTAATAAAGGAATTTTACACTACTTAACTAAGTGAATACGTAATTGCTTACGCGTTTCAAAACGATCGTTCCTTTTTTGAAGCTAACCTTCTCCTTCGAAAAAAAAAACGATCGTTTTGAAACGCGTCAGCAAGTAAGCACTTACGTATTCACTTAGTTAAGTAGTGTAAAATTAATTTAATCAGTGAATTCAAGATGATTACATCAAGAAACTTCATGTAATGAAGGACTGAAAAGGTGAAGTGAATAACGTTTGTCTACTATGGAATGCTATAAAATCAAAACTAATATATATTTAATGAACCTCTAGAGTTCAAGAGACCAGCCTCACAGATCCAGGCAACAAATAATGGAGACAAGTTGGGTTTTGGGTACTTTCCTTATGATCTTTATTTGACTCTTTTTGGAAAAGTTTCACCTACTTGAAGTATAGTTAGTAATAAAAGATACTTTAAATTTACAAGACCTCCTGAAATATATGAAATAAAATACAATGAAACTAGTAATGCTACATAAATATAGAGTATGCCATCCTAGCAATGATAATATGTTAATAAAATTGAGTTGAATGTTTAATTTTTATGTGTCGCATGAGGTTAGCACGATGTTTGCTTCTATATGGACAATCTGTACACAAAAAAGAAGGAACTTTCCCACATTCATGTCTTTGGTGACGTGTCAAGCTCACTTGATTTACATAATTTCTTTCACAATTTATGCATTGGAACCTACGATTAGGAAATTTTTGTTCAAAACCTGCAACAAAATATAAACCACTTTTTGAAATATTAAAAAAAAACAACTAAATTCTCTAAAATTGGTTGTTGAAAAAATATAAAATGTATTGAGTTGGACAAGAGAATCATATTTTATACTCTATTCAAATGGAATTAATATTTTATAAATATAATGCTTAGTGTATTCATAATTACTAATATATAATACAGTGTAATATATATAATTCATACTATATGTGGGACTGAGACTCCCTTGAATTACACAGATATATGTTGCTGTACATTAGAAAAAACACAAACCCTAATGCAACAATTAAGAATGCACAAAGTTTGTTTGTAGAACGTTATTGACATATATTAATGTTCCTTGGAATACATTGTTCATCACAGTTGCTACATTTTTTAGAAAAAGTTATTGAAGTGTTTTCTACATCTGCTTATCAGATACTTTTTGTGCTATGATGTTATATAAACATCTACCAGAAGAACATCAGTTGGATTGGTGTCTGTCTGTTGTTCAATATAACACAGTGCTGTTTCCAAAGCTGCAACTCCTACACTATGACTAATTTTCCCTTTGTGCACTGTCTCAATCAAAGCTTTATCTTTATTCTCTCCAACACTGCTTTCACTAGTTTTTTGTACCATTTCAATAATTGTAACATCTGTTATCTCAAACATGGAATGTTAACATCGGAATTTTCACAACCTGGAAGTTCCTTGATAAGAAAAGTCAAATCTGTTTCTTCTTGTGGATCAATAACACAAGCAACAGAGTCATTATGACTCAGAATTTAATTCCATGACTTACTTGATGTTTCTTCATTTATTTTGTTTCATGATACGACCATCCAGTATATAACCCCCTTAACAGTAATTTTGTTAATAAAACCTACAATGCTTTCTCCCCTTTCAGTCATTTCCAAGAGGATTGTAAAAGGTAACATGTGTATTTTTTGTCCATTCATTCCAGAACACGCTGTCCATCAGTTGGATTAGGCTCGTAACATTTTCAGATAGAAATAAAGCATGGATAACATAATAGTTGATTTTCATCGTAATTCGATGGTGCATTTTTTAACAGTAAAATAGGCTTCCGAGGCAAAGACTTTGCTTTTAAAATTTTTCAGATTCAGGTACAAAATCATTAAAAACCACTCTTTGAATAGTTCTCTATCCATCTAAGCAGCTCTTTGGTTCTTATATGAAACCAGTAATGCTGACATGAAAATCAGCATTTCTTTTTTCACCACGTTTTCTTGTAAAGAATGTTTCCCTTTTCTTCCATCGATTGAACCATCCATCTGTGGCTTTAAAATGCTGTTTTCCTATTTTTTTGGCAAGATCCTCGGCTTTTAGACGCATTAGTGGGCCGTCAACTCGAGCATCTTTTTTGCGAACATTTTTAAACCACAATTTCAAAGCTGATTCCACTTGTGGATCCTTCCTAGAACGATGTCTTTTGTTGTCAACATTTGCATTACACTTTGATAATGACATGATTTTTTCTTTGTTGTTCAATATTTTACATAAGAGAGGTTGAGAAACGCCAAGTTGAGAAGCAGCGTTTCTTTGACTCATTTTTGGTAATATACTGTACCTATCTAGAATATCAAGTTTTTGTTAAAGACTTATATCGCGTCGTTTCTTTTGAGATTCGGACATCTTGCTATACTGTCCTTTGAAACTTCAAGTGACACTAAACTCTACAAAACAAACAAAAAAGATCTTTAAAAATTAAATTATGTAAAATCACACTGAAATACTGTAATAAACGTTCATAAAAATTCACTGTTAAAAAATACAGTAGGACTGTACTGTAAATGGTTCAGTAGTAAGATCAACTAATGTTAACAAACAACTAAAGTCGACTCAGCGAGGCTAGGGTGTTTGCGTAAACAAAGAGTAAGGGGGACATTCTGAGAACTGTGCTAAGTGCTGAAACCGTTATAAAGTATTTCTGTCATTCTAAACATAAACATTCTATAAATTGGGTGACATTGTGTGTGGCACGTGCTGTTTACACTACTTTGTAGACATTTTTACTTCGTCTATGCTAATATACGTTGATGCATATGATTTTGCATGGCAAATTATATGATAATAATAAGCGAACAGATGATTACAATACGCGACCTAATTACAATGTATTAATATACGTCCGTGTTTGTTTTTCAATGAAACGATAACAATAACCGAATGATAACATTAACCGTGATCACAATAAGCGGCGCCAACTGTATATACATATATCGAATATTGTTTTCAACTATTTAAATAACAAGTACTTAAGTAGTTATTATGTCATGGATATTATCCTTTAAAATGGTCAGTATGGATGGGTAAAGTAGGAACAAACAGTTCCTTTAATACTGTAACTATGCCAGAAACTGTTTCAGATTTTAAAAAAACACTATTCAGAGAATAGTTTGTCCAAAAAAAAAAACATGAATCACAATATAGTCCCAAAAATGTTCCTACTTTTTACATCTGAAACTGTTACAAGAAATCAAATTGTAACAACAAAATAAAGATAGGCTCTCAACCTATTCTTGGCTGCTTCTACTTGCATAGTATTTACAGTTTCAGTAATTTGAAAATTGATCAGAGATAACATTTTTGAAATTGTTTAAATTAAAATTAGATGAAATCATTTAAATACATACTAAAGTTAAAGTATGTATAAATAATCAAAGTTAATAAACATTTTAATATAAATCAACTTAGTCTACATTAATTAAAATATATTTTAATGAATTCATTAATAAAATAAAACCATTATTTAGTTTGACAGTTTAAAAATGTACCATTAATGTAAATAATATAAAAGGAACAACTCTTGAAATCGTATTAACAATAATAATTATTATGTAAATATTTCTTATTTAACAACAAAAATAGAGATTGACTAAAAAAAAGAAGCGGCAGTTTCACAAATGTATCAATACAAAGAAACAAACTAAAATAAAACATTCTATACAATTTTGTAATACCAATATACTTGATACACAAAATTTGAAGATTTTAAAGGGTTTAAACTTAAATTGTAAAAAATGTTTAAATACATTTATTATAATAATGTTATATTTATACTGTATAACTTTTTCAATACAAATAATTAAATATAAATATATGATCACAAATATATATGAAAAATAACAGAAGATACAAATACAAGAATAATTTATCGAACCATACAATTCAGAGCTTTTCGTTGGCAAACAGTACCAACAAATCAGCTACATATCTTTTAATGTAACATATACTGAACAACAAGCTACTATTACCATATACTGAACATAACATCATCAGTATATGGTAATGATGTTGTTAAGCCAACAAAACGCTTTGAATTGTATGATTCATTAAATTATTCTTGTTTGTATCTTCCCTTATATTTCCATTAATTCACAATAATAAATATTTTAATATATATATATATATATATATATATATATATATATATATATTTACATATTTAGGTTAGTTCTAGTAGAGCTTAAAGCTTATTTAGGAATTTTTGGACTAGATAGGAGACTTACCTAATGGCAATAGTCCAAAACTGCAATCTCTTGGAAATTTCCAAGAGATTGCAGTTTTGGACTATTGCCATTAGGTAAGTCTGTCAGTTTCCTATCTAGTCCAAAAATTCATATCTATATATATATATATATTTAGGTTAGTTTTGGTTGGTAAAGATTATTTAGATTTTTTGGACTAGGAGACTGACAGACTTACCTTGGTAAGAGTCCACTATGTAGTCTTGAAATAGAAACACATAAAAGCACTTAAACAATGATATATTTCAACCACACAGTGGTCTTTGTCAATCGAAGAGAAAACACAAAAAGAAATATGAGAGAATGAAATAAAATAATTGTAATCACAGATTGTGTAGAGTAGAAATCAGATGTCACAGATGCACAGATTAAAGATATATATATTGTTTCCATTAACATATGAGTGATTATAGTTTATATAAGTCTGTCAGGGGAAAAGAGATAAGGCTATTTGGACAAAAAAAAAAAAAATGAATGGATTTATCTGATGTTGAGGTTAGGGGATTCTCTGGACTTGGTATACCACTGGTATGATACTTCCCACCTTCTCAGTTCTGAGGGATTGCAATCAGGGGGGAGTGATTTAATTATTTTTGTGGTATAGCAGTCATCAAAAGTTGTGATGTTGTGACTCGCAGCATGTTGAGCTGTTGGTCTATCCATATTCATAATTTTAACATCATGTCTGTGGCCATTCATTCTGATATTCAGACCATCCGTGGTCAGGCCTATGTACTGTGCTGAGCAAAGTTTACATTTTAGCTGGTATATGACATTTCTGATTTCTACTCTACACAATCTGTGATTACAATTATTTTATTTCATTCTCTCATATTTCTTTTTGTGTTTTCTCTTCGATTAACAAAGACCACTGTGTGGTTGAAATATATCATTGTTTAAGTGCTTTTATGTGTTTCTAAGACTACAGAGTGGACTCTTACCAAGGTAAGTCTGTCAGTCTCCTAGTCCAAAAAATCTATATATATATATATATATATATATATATATATATATATATATATATATATATATATATATATATACAGTAGAACTACATACATAGAGTAGAACTACGATAATTTGAAGCTGAAAGGACTAATAGAAAAATTTGAATTATGATAATTGGAAAATACCCTTTTGTTCAAAAGTAGTCTAATATTTTGTGCCTGTAACAACAGTTTCTGCCATATTTTTCATGCCAGTGGTCTACGTTATTTTAAAAAACAAATCATACATACTCATTAAAACTCTAATTTGAATATGAAATAAACTTAGGCATACCGGATTTATAAAAGTTAAATTATAGTAGTTAAAAGTTATTGTAGTTATATCAGCAAAAAAATTATGTGAATACAATATGTATATGTACAGTAAGTTATGGATAGATAGGTACAGTACAAAATTAAAGTTTGTTAAATATTTTGTAATGTGTGATTTTCATGCAGAATTATTTCTTTTAACATTTGCATAATCTGGAATGGTACTCATAAATACGGTTATGAAGTTATTGCAAGGTTAATTAGATTTCAAGTCACCATTGGCATCTGAATTGCTTATGACAGAGAAGTTAAATGATATGAGATTCAGCTTGCCCTTTTGGTAAGGCTGTGAGTGACGGTTTTTGTTGAAAGTGAAACATGGGTGCTGAGATTTGCAATTATTTTTAGCATGAGTGTATCCACAAGAGAATTGGTTTTTTTATAACCTCATGCCCCTCCTTAAAAGTTATATTTTTGGAACAAGACAGCCATACACTTTATGGAACTATTTACAAACAAATCAAGGAAAAGATTTAGACAGAATTTAATGGAGTGTTTGAGGTTTGGCACTTTCATAGAACTGACTGACTATAGTAGTCATATGGAAAGATTTATATTTTCTCAGATGTACTACGTGAAGATCCTTGAAAAGGGCGAATAACAAAGACTTAACAAACACAAGCCATGTATTCCAGTGTAAACTGGAATATTCTTCCTGTTTATATTTAAAGTTAATGTATCACAACATTCAACCTGATGACCTCATCAAAGTTTTAGAGCCAATGAGAAATCCTATACTCCAAATGATGTATAGACCAGTAATCATTCAAAATTTTCTCAACTTTCTGATCCATTTTTTTTCAAAATGAGAGCAAATATAAAAGGGTTATGGTGACTTGCTATAGCACAATCAATAGATTTGAGAACTTGAGTGTTCTGAACATATAAGTTCAATGAGGTTGTAAGTTTGCTGTTATCATACTTATAATGTATGTACTACATACACTATGTACTGAAACTTCAGAAAATCATAGAGTGATGTGATATATGGCTGTGCAAAAACAAAATAAATGACATCATCTAATGGGTTACAACTGAATAGCTTAAGATCTAATATAGAAAAATTAATATTTGAGAACTATTATGGCATCTGCAAGGACCCAATGACACCATAGTATATGAGGTAAGTTTCTCACTAGCATAACAAGACTATTAATATATTAGTGTATAAATTCACTAGTATACTAGTGTATTAAAATACACTAAAGAACTAAACATAAATACCATTAATACAATTTTGATCTGACAAAATCACATTATTTACTTCCTTAGAGTTCTGGCTAGAGATTTTATTATAACTAAGTTTTTTTTACTTAATTTCAACCCCATGCAGTCAATTCACCAATCTCAACTTAAAAAGTAGTTCTTTTTTTGCAAACAGTAATTATTGGTTCTTTTATTTAGAAAGCCATGAGCTGCATGCTCATTAACAGAGGACTTCATTTAGGATGTATTAGACATAATGAACGTAGTAACCAAAAACAACAAATGACTTTAGAAATGAAAAAATATTAACGTAATAATACAAATAATGACATCCCATTTCACAAACTAGTAAGCAACAAAACACACTTGATACAATAAACAGGAGTATAAATTAATTATTTAATTAAACATATTTGAATAAATACATTCACAATTCTACACAGAAACATGAACAAAATGTTACAGAATTGGATCGAAAGGCATTTACTTTCAGTTAAAACGTTGAAATATTTCTCAACAAATTTTGTCACTAAAAACAAAAAAGCAATATATAAAACAAAACAATTATTTCTATGTGAAATGTATTTTTTATAGGATTGATATATAAACTACCAGGACAGAATGGACCAAAAAATGTGATCTAAACAAAATATGAAATGAACGAATAGGGAGATGAGATAATGAAGAGAGAGACTAGAGAACCACAAATCATTCTATATAATTCTAAAGCTCTATAGTCAGAAGTAAATCAAATAAAACATTATCTTGTAGCCTTTAATAAAGATCTTCCACTTTTTTATATAAAGAAATACACACATAATTTGTCCAAAATAATCATCCAAATGGTCACTGGTTGCCAAGTTTGGTTAGAATCATTTTATAGTCCAAAATTTTAATTTTAAATAATAGAAGAGATTTAACAATCATATATGAGGGCAAGATGGTTTGCATTACAAGTTCACTATCACATTGCAAGAAGTTCATTATATATATATATATATATATATATATATATATTCTTGATATTTTACGTTATCCATTGTTTTTCCGTTGCACTGACTTTATGAAGTTAATATATTACTATTGTAAGTAATTTTATCCACCATTAAGTGGTGGATAAAATTACTTACAATAGTAATATATTAACTTCATATATATATATATATATATATATATATATATATATATATATATATATATATATATTTATTTATTAATTAACAAATTACAAAAAAAACATGATATAATTTTAAAAGAAACGTGATATAAATAGACAAAAAGAACAGATTTATAAGTTGTAAAAACAAATTTATTGAGATAAAGAGCATTGCACCTAATAAAAAGTTATGAGTAAATTTAAAATAATTAGTATAAATATTACAGCAGGTAACCTATAATACTGTTTACTTAATAACACAAATTATTTATGTTATTATTTGTAACTTATGTTCAAAAGAGAATATGTCTCAGCTTTATATGTCGAATGAGATTAGATCTTTGAGTTGCTCTGTAGCTGCATATGGTGCAAGGAAATTGTGGGTCCTTTCCACATTCTAATTTTTTATGTCTACTCAGACTTTCAGGATTTCTATAAGAACGATAGCAAACATTGCAGGTATATGAATTGTCATTGTTGCAACTTAAGCCTGAAACATTCAAAATAATATTTGCCTGTTTAAGGTTAATATAATCACTAATAAAAATTTACATAGGTAATTAGTTAATTTCTAAAACATGTGAGAGGCATTCACAAATTATACAGACAAATGGTTGGTAGTGGAAGTTTGATAAATTTGATGGAATCACAAAGAGGAACCATAAGATGGAATCACTATGAGGTTTTAATAAGCTGATGGATCAAGATTGCTTTGCTTATAACCTCAAAAATAAGTGAAATGATGTCTGGTCTTATTGAAAATTTTACATTGGTTGAACAACATTTTGTGTATTTTTTTATGGGCACAACTGTGCACATTTTTACAAATGGGTATATCAGTTCAACAGTGGTCAAGTATCAGTGACTAACAAACACCGATCTGGCAGGCATAATGAATTTAAAATTCCTCAGTTGAATTGAAAACATTATTCGTATGATCACAGATTCACAGTAGAATTGATTGTGGAAAAGTTTATGTTACTGAACACAGTTCATAACATTATCTGTCAAAAGCTTAAGTACCACAAAACATGTGCAAGCGGGTTTCAAAAGACAAGATTGACATTGTACACAGAGTTGAAGGTTCATTGCGAAGGAGAAGGTAAGCAATTCTTAACAAAATTTTTACTTGTGATGAAACATAGGTTCACTTAACCACAATCCTAAGTATAAAGGATGGAGTGGAAACACACTAGCTCAACTGTCAGTAAAAAATTAAAACTAAACTATCAACAGGAAAAATCATGTTGCCGGTATTTTGGGACTTGGAAGATGTGGTATATTGCGATTACGGTGTGGAATATTGCAATGATCTCGAGGAACAACATACAATAAAAAGATAATAATTATCAGGTAGTCTTTTGAACAAGCTGAAGAAAGTCATAAGAGAGAAACGTTCTGAGTTTCACAGGAAAGGGGTGATTCGTCAACAAAACAAAGCATGTTCTCATGTTGCTCTGTTAACCATTGATAAAATGTTGTGGGATGTACTGCCACATCCCCCTTATAGCTCCAATTTAAGGAGCTGTGATTTCCATTTGTTTGGACCACTAAAAGAGGCATTGCATTGGAAAATGTTCCAGGATAACTAGAAATATTGCTTGATGTAATCATCTTGAATTCACTGATTAAACTATAATTAAAAAATACTAAACTTAGTGAATACATAGGGCTTACTTGCTGACGCGTTTCAAAATAATTGTTCCTTTTACGAAGGAAAGCCTATACTGGCGGCATATACATTAGGTGCAAAGGTTCTCGGGATGGACTTATGACTGTAGAAGGGGTGGGTTGTTTTGGTTGTGGAAAATCAAATGTTGATTTTACCTAACGGGTAAGCCGCCTGAAGCGGCTTTGCTTCGTAAAAGGAACGATTGTTTTGAAACGCGTCAGCAAGTAAGCCCTATGTATTCACTTAGTTGAGTATTTTTTAATTATAACGAGAACATCAAGAAATTTGTGGGAAATTGACTTCGGCATCAAGATAAAGACATCTTTAAAAAAAAGCTAGTGAAACTTTGGAACACGTGCATAAATGTTGAAGAAGATTAGTTGAAAATAGGAAAGGTCTTATTATTCATGTTTATTTGAGCATTCGACATAATTATTAAATAAATGATAAGCTGGTTGAATATAGAGTCAAAAGTTTATTCATTTAGTCACACGTTTCGGCAACTAATTTGTTGCCCTTATCAAGCCTGTAGTGCTATGAAACACAAAGTCTTTACATTTAATGTTCAAGTGAGTAATGTGAGGAGGCAAAACATCAAACCCTTACATATTACCAAGAACACTCTTTGAGCTATAGCTCGGCTAACTCGCCTTTCCCCACTCCGTAAGTTTTAGTAAAGTGTAAGGGGTTTGATATTTTGCCCCCTCACATTATTCACTTGAACATTAAATGGAAGGACTTTTTGTTTAATAGCACCACAGGCTTGATAAGGGCAACAAATTAGTTGCCGAAACATGTGACTAAATGAATAAACTTTTGACTTGATATTCAACCAGCTTATCATTTATTAAAGAAAAGTCTTGCTTTGTAAAAACTGTTTTTTCTCCAGATAAGTTTGTCTCTTTCATTATTGAATGAACGTCTTATCAAAATTAAAATTTACAACAATAATAAAACTAAAAATGTATACCATATATACTGTACTGAATTTAAATAATTAAGTAATACAATAATACATATGTACATGCTTTACCATGACTGTGAGTATAAACACTAATTCCGGTCAAAAGCCTTCTTTCTCATTATACAATAGTATTTGGTAGGAATAATAACATTTATACAGAGAATGTATTGTACACTAGTACTAAATGTATTACAGAAGAGAGACTATAACAATTATAATATATACTTACTTACATAAAGTATATAAAACTGCTTGACCTAACATTTTAATTAAGTATATTGGTTTTGCTGTCCATGATTAATGTATTTAAACATGAAAGCTTTATAATCTAACTACTAGCACCATGCATAAAATTTAAGTACTGATACAATACACACACTGAGCATACAGTTTTTGACTTAACCAGTCAGTGATTATGGACTTTTTAAATTAAAAAAAAAATCATTAAAAACACTACATATCAGTAGGTTTCTATAAATTCTTTTTAGTTAGGTCACTAGACAGTACTATAGTAGATACTTAAAATACATTATCGTTTTAAAATTTAATGACGATTTATTATTATGAAAAGTTATGTCATACAAATATAACAGAAATTAAAACACATGGATAACATTTATTTATAAATTAAATTTTTTAGGTCAAGATAGTGACAGTATTTTAGTTAAGAAGAAATACAAATACTTTTTCTTCAAACAAACAAATTAAGGTATATTATTTTAAGTATTATCAGATAATGTTTTTCATAAACAAGTAAACAATTAAAATTTAGTAGTTGTACTAGAATTTATATACATGATTGTTTTTTTTAACCTTTAACTCTATGAACATTTTAATAAACATTTACATAATTTTAAGATTGAGAAAAACCTTTGTTTTCCAATTGTGAAAATTTTATTTTGACAAATTTTTATTTATAATTTATGAATTCTTTTTTGGTGTAATGTAAGACTGTTCTTGTGTTTTGTCTTGTATGGGCATATGTGACAAACAAATTGAGGTTCCACACCACATTCATAGCGTTTATGGCGGGTTAAATTTTCTGGATAGTGGTATTTTCTAAAGCATTTATCACACTTATAAACTAGCCTTGGTAACTGTTTATTACTCCAAACAATTTCTTGAAAGCAAGTGCTCATAATACCTATAATAAAACAAATATATTAAATGAACAAAAAAAGATAAAACAACAAAAATTATTTAAATTTGAAACTGCTTAGAATTCAACTTTCAATATCTTATAAACTAATAATTTATTTATTTACATTTGTAACAGATAATAACTTTGTAAGATTTTTCCACGAGTAGAATGTAGACACAATTTTTTTAATATGCTAATATTGTTTACTACCAATTGATATTTTCCCACAAAATCACTGTTTTACTTAATAATGAAATATCATTATAATAATGAAGCTATGTATTTATTATTTAACATCTTTACCGATCATGTTAATGTTATAAACAACAATTTGATCAGATGTCTCATAACTGACTTTTGTCTTTTGATAAAATTAGAAAAATGACCAGCTTAGTAAAAACTTAATTTCTTTAAAAGTATGTTTGAAATTGATGGTTAATTATGGTTAGTAAAAAAACAAATGCTATAAAGGAATAGTAAGAAAACAAAATTAATTTTTTTAATTATTCAATTTTAAAAGTATTGAAACAAATTTGTTTCCATTATGTCAACATTTAAAAAGGCACAACAATTTTATACTAAAAATGCTTTGTAATACATTTTACTTATTTCTTATCTAATAATGCTTTGCTACAAACAATAAATTCTTTGTTTTTATCATTATGAACTCTGTACAAATGTATAACAGCAGTATGATGACGAATAAATAACTTCTGACAAAGAAGACACATAAATGATGGTTTTTTGCCACATTCCTGGTTAAAGTGACGTGTAAATGAAGATCGATTTTTGTAGTGTTTAGTACAACTTGGACAAGAGTAGTGATCTCCTCGATCAGCATTCATTAAAATTATACTCCGTCTATGATGCACTGTTACAGAAATAAATTTAAGACATAAAAAATGCATAGTCAATGAGTTTTTAATATGCTAATTAGTAGAAGTGGTTTAGTTTGCATAGGTAATCATAACTATATCCTAGCACAGCAGTCATTTTACACTCTGGCAGGTCTGAGACTAATGCACTGCTGGATTACTAGGACGTTAATACATTACTTGTGATATTACCTTGCCTAATGAACTAAAATATAAAAATACAGATTTCATTTATGAATATAAGCATTTAAAATGTTTCCAGTTGATTAAATTTGATATAAAGTATCATAAAAGTAATGTAATGCAGGCACTACAGCGGCTTCTTGGATCTAGACTGTTCTGATTATAGAGCCCATAACCAATATTAGGGTACTAAAACCAATGTTTGTGAGCATTATTGTTTCTTTTTTATTTTTACAAAATCACAGGATCAAAAAATAATATATCGGTACACTGAAATCAATACTAAAATTTTGTCATTTTACATGACTCCTGTACTGAAATCTTCACTTTATCTAGATGCAAACATGAGAACAAGCAATACTGTTTAAATGTGTTGAAATGAGATGTCAAATTGAACAGTGTAGGCATTTGTATGATGATAAATAACTGTCAAGTTACTTGGACAACCAAACCATTCAGTTTATCACTATGAGCAGTTTCTATAATACCTAAAACTTAATAAATAAATAAGCATTAATTAGCTGAATGTAACTCGACCTTAGAAAAAAAATAGCACATACTAGCACAACTGACGACTAAACACTGTACCGTAACAAACTATTTGTGAGCACTGTACAGTGATATGTATCACATCACGACTACCGCTTTCATTACACATATCAGATGCTAAGTTTCCCAACATGGTTGATCTGATGATTTTTATTGCTTACTCCTGTTAGGTATAATAAAAACTAAGTAAATGCCAGGAGCCACATGACTCAGTACATCCAAAAAATAAAAGTCAGTAATCTGGAACCAGTACCCTCAAACTTGGCAAATCTAGGTTCCTGGTGCGGCTTTGAAGTCTACCAGATTACTGTAAGGGCCAGAATATTAAAGTGGCAGATTATAGAGGGACTGCTGTATCTTACATCATTAAGCTCTAGAAAAAAAATCATTAAATATCCTGAATTTTTCTTAACCTAACTTATAGCAATGGTAATGGATATTTCTTCAAATTTATGTTTTTTATTTGAAAAATGTTTGAATAGGTGTCAGTAAATAAATACCTTTAATAATAAACTGAAAATTACCTATATAAAAACAACTGGGCTGTTACAAATTTTAACAAACTATTATAATTTAACAATAACAGTACTCAGTAGATTATTAATAGGGTACTTACATATTATACAGAGGCCACTATTGTAGAGGGAATTTTCTTACCTGGCTCTTTTTACTTACAAATAGGATATTTAATTAGAGTTAGGTAAAAAATTAAGTGCAGAGTACTAAGAAGTACTAAGTCCGCGTATAAATGACATGCCATATTTCATATTTGTATATTGAAATATACCTATAAAGTCCCCAGTTAGGATAGATGTGGTTGCAATTTTATACAACATTACTATATACCTATAAAGTGTCCAGACAGGATAGATTTGGGTGTAATTTTATGCAAGATTACATAATTAGACGTCTACTTCTGCGGAGTAGTATTTTTGCTATAAAATTATAATCAAATCTATCTTGACTGGATTCTTTATAGGCATATTTCAATATAAGTATATAAAATTAACCTTCAGTGGCAATAATAAAAATAATAATTATCAATATAACTTCACTACATGTTTTTCATTAATTTTATACGCATTGCATTGGGGGTGGGCAATGTGCATTTTTACCACATTTAAATAAATTATTTACAATAGTGGCATCCGTATAATATATAAGTACCATCAATAGTAACATAACTAGCAATGACAACATAGAATACTAATGCCTATATGGGAATGTTTGTAAATAAGGTCAGGATAGGTACAGGGAACACTCTGGTCACAGATTTTACATGAGTCTTATGGCCCATGTAAACAAATTGTCTTTCTAAAATATCCCTCAGAAGTCACAGAGAGATATCAAAGCATTGCATCACCAGAAGATGGAATAAAGTTGGCAATATAACAGGACATAATACTTTCCTGATACAGGAGGGAAAAATTATAACAAAAATTGGGCAGGTTAATTCACTTTACCTTGCAAAAAGTGTTACTTATTTAGATTTATAGAGAACATTTGCAACTTGCTTTTAAAGAGAGTGGCACATATAAAAGTATCCCCTTTAATTTAGCCGAGATTTATAATGTTTATACCTATGGAGATTTTCGATCAAATTATTAATCAACTCGCAGTACACGAAATTACATATTATTTTTACCAACAAGACTTGTCACACATCTCGCAGATCATTGGCTCGTGTGCGTAGTGCTTTTACCAATAGAGGACTAACTCTTCAAGTTTATTGCTACCATGATCACCGGATTCGTCTCCGTGTGATTATTATTTAAAGGGAAATTTAAAAAATAAACTATATGCCAGCAATCCAAAAACCATTGAAGGCTTAAAAAGATCTCAATCACGATCGTCATACCCCCCTTACAACTCCTGAAATTCAGTCTGTTTTTTAGAATATGCTATGCCGAGCTACCTTAAGTGTACAAATTGACGGTGATCACTTTCAACATAGATAATAAAATACCATTATTAGACTTGAACAAAATATTAAATGGTATTTGTAAATTTTACAATAATTTATTACATTATAAATAAGGTATTTTTCCAGCGTTAATCAGTCTTTGTATGTTATCCCTCTGAGGATGGTTACTTTGTAACTGAAATGTACATTAGGGTAAATTAAAGAAAGTTTGTGGTTAAGAGGTTTTTGTGTATTTATTATTTATTAATAATTTAATATGTTGTACATAAATGAATTTAATTTCAATTGCTGCATTTTATTTACGCGGCTACTTTTATGTGCACCACCCAGTACTTTAAATTGTATAAATGTATACCAATAAATATGAACCAAGTACAAGATGTAAAGAAAAAATGTAAAGAAAATAATCCCAACTAATACAAATTTTCAAGTTTCTATCTTAAAGATTAGTGTTTCATATTGAAAAGATTTTTAAAAAATTATGGTTCATAATTAATTGAATTAAGTGTATAGTTATTAATTAAATAGAAAATTCATTACATTACTTTTAAAAATGGGTAATCTCAGTTTGTAAGCATAGGAAAGTAATACATCAACATGAGCAAAATTCAGTTTCAATTTATTATTCAAGCAGTAGTAAAATAATGTTGGTAAATAATTAATACAAAAATATCTATGTGTGTGTTTAAACTTTCCCAGCAATAAGCTCCTCATGCCAATTAAGTGGATGTTTTTGTCTCATATGACGAAGAACCACTCCTCTTTGTTTGGATTTATGAGGACACAAAGAACACCTGAACTGAGGTTCAAGTCCACATTCATACTTTAAATGACGTTGTAAAGTCCCTTTATGCGTATAGCAACGATTACATTTCCAGCATACAAAGGAAAAACCTACAAACATACAACCACTGTTACAATCATGTGATATAATCATTAAGAAATATGCATCAATAACATAAAACAAAATTTTAAAAATATTTGTAGGAAAAATATTTAAAATTAAATAGAATGTGGAGTCAAGCCTGAACAAGTGATAATGTAGTAATTTACAATTTTCAATTATGCTAACTCAAACCAATATTAATTATTTGATATTAAAAATTTGATCGTGAGACTGAATGATTTTTTTTCTAAATATAAAGTCATTTACTTAATACTTTGTAAAACAAGATATCATCTTTCAGCAGATTCTGTATGCTAAAATTCAGGTTGGTATGAAACCAGCCCATGTTATGTAGGGGCAATTTTATGGACCCTGGACTGGGGCCAAGATTACGACAGTCCCATCTTCATGGAAGGCCAAATGGCTTAACTGCCAAGGGTGGACGATGGCTAGTAAGTAAGTAAGAAATTTTATAGGAAAGCCAGTGAAAGGGATCTTTATTTAAACACCCATGTTTTGACTTTTATTTTCTCATTTAATGTGGATCTAGCATAGATATCCCCTTTCCAGCAGATGATTTTTAGGAACTAAAAAATGCACATTTTATGGATAAAGCTTTATATAATAAAATTAATCTATTTACAATAAAAAAAGATTCTGTTAGGAAAATTCTAAAAAATACTAATAACTTACATTTGTCAAATTGATATCTTGGGAATCCCAGAATACCTCCAGCCTTCTTCTTGGACTTACCTCCCTATCACTGTTTAAAATCATGACTACACTATCCACAACACATACACACTTTATGTAATTAAAAAATTTGACAGTTTTCAAAATATTTTAAATATTCCTTCTATTCGATGAGTCTATATTTAATCAAAACATATTTAAAATAGAGGTGTCCACGTGTTAATACATATGGAGATATACATATAAAGATAGGTAAACCGGACAATTTTCTGTCTAACACAACCAATCTCTAATAAGCTTTGAGCTCTACCCGATATTCCAAGAAACAGAATATATAAGGAGATAAAAGTTTTATTTCACTTATAAAGAATTTAAGTTAAAAGGTTAGAATATAAACTATTTAAAGTATACACATTTTAGAATAAAGTTACTTTAAGATTTGCCTTCTAGGCATTTGATATTTTCAGCAAAATTATAACAGTCCCTGTACCTAAAAATTGTATTCAAGCTTAGTGTTTCTTCAATTTACTGATGACAAAACAAATGTCTGTTATTATAAATAATTTTTGGGTAACTGAGTGAATACTTTTGAACTTACTTGCTAACGCTTTTTGAAATAATCATTTCACTGACAAAACCAAACAGCTACTGCCGGTGATCCCTCAAAGTTGCTGAACGTATAATTTATGAAGGTAGAGGTTTGGTTTAAGCTGGTTGTTTACTATGTAATGAAATACGGTTTTAGATTAAAAGTGTGTGTGGTCACATATGTTGTTTTTGTGCTGCGTGATGTTTGATTATTTTAAATTTATCTGTAGTGGTTAGTTTTTTTTAGTCTCCTATTTAAGATCCCTTTGTTTTTTATGCCAAACTGGAACCAAACCTCCCATAAAATGTTATTCTGACCACACTATGAAGGTCTAGTCAACCACACACTTTTCTTATTCATTTATAACCTAGTCAAAAATATAATCAAAACAATAGTTAATTTAAAAGAAATTGATTTAATAAATATCAGATTATGTTATAAAGTAAGAATTAAGTTCTGTAACTATTAGTTAAGACCCATGTAATTACAGTTTTGTTACAACTTTTGTGAAGTTAATTTATATAGAAGATATAAACAAAATGTACATGTACCAGAAATTGTTGTATACAAAAATTGTTTAATCTGAGATGTCTTTTCATCTTCACATATGTTAACTGGAAATTGCTAATCTGAAAACTGGAAGTAATTTATTTTAGAGTAATAATCTATAAACTAATTAAAAAGTATTTGTTTTCTTAAAACTATGCACACAATCCATGACCCAGGTAGCGATTTGGTTCAAGATATCTTTTGAAGGGGGAACTCAAAGCTCTTGCTTGGGAGACATCACTGGAAATTTACCCTCCTTCAGGCATTGGTACAAAATCTATTACTCAAATTATTAACTAAAATGTAAATAAAATTTTTTTAAAATTACCATTTACATATTTTTATAATAACTGATATAAATTCCTGCATATGTCTTCTTTTGATGTGCTGTTACCTTTTTGAGTTGAGTGAAAATCTCTGTGTGCAATATGGGCAACAAAAGGTTGGTAGCTTTCCACATTCATAACATTTATGTTTCTAAAGAGAATGTTTATATTGATAAATCTTACCACAAGCAAAATGAAATGCATCAATCTTATTTCTAATGTGTGTTTTTTTGAAAAAAATTCATGTAATTTTCTCTATTTATTCATGATACCTATACACAGGAGTAAATAGTTAGTTTACAAATTTTACAGTATTTTAAACCATTTAAACATAATTGGTAAAAAACATTTTTTTAACCCATGTAAAATAAAATTTTAAAATAAGTTTATTCTAATTATTACATTACTACCACTGAATTTAGTCCATGTATGTATAAAAAATCTTGTTGTAGGAAATTTTATATTTTCCCTGCCTGGAAAAGCCCAGTGCTAGATCATGCAGAAACCTAAAATTTCTGCTATAAATAAGGAATACATGTATTGGGTTCATTATCAATCGTATAGTAATTAAGCGAGTCCACAAACTAAAATAACCTTATTTTTCCTATATAATAATAACCATACAAGGACAAGAACTGTATCATTTTTAGCAAATAATGACAGTTAGCTTTCGTTACTTTAATTATTTATGCTATGTGGTTGCCAGATGAGAGGTGTTTACTTCTATTGAAAATTCTACAGTAATAATCCTGAATATAGTTGTTTTTTTTTTAAGAATGAATGTAACTACAATTACTCTTTATATAACAGAAATAATAGAATAAATGTGTTAATAACAAAAATACAGAGGTACCTGTGTTATAAAATACCATTAAACTGTTGCAATACAACAACCATTTATCTGTACATTTTATCCCTCAATCTCAGTAGCATTAACAAAACAGATTACTGTTGATGCAGAAATTATGGACTCCTGAGTTTGAGCTTTAACTACAATGTTTAGATTTAATATTTCTTACATTCAAATCTGACTTTAAACAGAGCCATTCTGAGCGGGCCTCCCCAAGGGCTCACAGGTGGACTAGTAGGCACCAGCCAGACTGTACTCTACTTTCACCTCGGGCGGATTAGGTGATTGCACGCTCCAGCTCACATTACTTCTTTATCAAATAAAAGTCAATAATGCAATGAACTCTTTATAAACAGTTTATAAAATTGAATAATATAACAGTTTATGAATAATATAAACAGTTTATATAAATTTTATATGTTGAGATTTTAGCCTTTAAAACAAGCTAAAAACCAGTTCGATCGGACAAAGGACCAATGAGATAAAGTTGTTGTACTAAATTTAGAGTAATTTCCGTAATAAATGAAATAAAATTTTCAAATTACATTTTTAGGTTACTAATGAGTCACATAATATGATATACAAATTTCACAAAGATTGGACCAGTGGTTTTAATGCAGATATGCTTTAAGTTGAACTTCAATAAACAAGAGTGATAAAACTGTACTTTTCCCTTTATATCTTAAGCTTAAGTTTAACAAAAACACGCTAAAATTGTTTGGGTCATATACATAAACGCATAATTAAACACGCTAATTAATGCAAAATTTTTTTCCAGCACAAATGGTTCGCGTATGGTAAAACTCAAACTCAGGGGTCCATAATTTCAACGTTGACAATAGTTTACATTTTTTATATTTTTTTAATTATCTTCATAGAATTTTATTACAATATGTTACTCAGTCTATAATATAGGCAGTGTATAATAATTCTAATTTGAACACATTTTAAATTTTACAAATGAATCTATAGTTTCTTTTCATACAATAACACTTATTCAATTCATTCCTAAAACATACATTCCTTCAGAAATCTTGTTAAAGGGCTACAAAACATATATCAGATAAAAAAAAACAGAAAAACAGTTGCTTTCTTAAGAGTACATGATTCAATTAAATAATAATTTAATCTAAAGAATTAATAATTTTATTAAAGATAAAAGCATAATCTATATTCATCTTAAAGATTTTATAAAATTATTTTTTAAATTTAAGTACTTGATTAAAAGCACTGACTTACTGTTATAGAAGTATAATGGTTTATGAAAATAAAAGCTGAGTGCATTGATTAATTCTGTGAGATACAAACTCTCACGCCGTTGATTATCTCAACTGTTGAGAAATAGCAACTCAATTTAATTAACTATTTAAATTATAAAAGCATGACATGATATTTGATTCATATTCAACAGTAATGTTCACTATTAAAAATATATGTTTGAAACAGCTTTTATGTTTGGTTGTTACTAAGAATTTGGCTTTACTGACAATATGTAGTATCTATATAAAGTTACAGGAATTGATTAAATAAAAATAAATGTGTTAATTTTATAAAGTGAAAACTTTATTTCCTCCTTTATTCACCATTTGTGTAAATACAATTTTTAGCATTTCTGCCATGAATGGACAAACTGCATTCAGTATAACATTAATTTACTTCTACGAACATTAAGCAAATCTTATGATTTCACTTGAATTTCCTCTACAGTATTAAACCAATGTACTTCCAGCTTGATTTTTATAAATATAAAAAAGTTGCATGGTGTCAAGGTCCAGAAAGTATAATGTTTGGGTATAAAACGGCTTTGGTTTTTTGCAACAAACTGCCTGTCTGAAGTTTAGCAAATGTAAGACTCTGGTAAAAAAACAGCTTCTGTTCTCCACAGTCAAAAGCTTCTAACAGCTGGTGGGATAAATTGCTTAAATATAAAATAATTATTACTGCAGCATTTCTTTACCAGAAAAAATACCACTATTACTCCCTAGCACTAGGACTACATATGATTAGATACATATAACACGGATCAATCAAATCATTCAATTTTTTGGAATTTTTTGACAGCACCTTCTAAAGAAAGAATGAATAAGAAACACAAACAAAAATTGTTACATTTAATGTATTAATGCACAAAATAATGTTTACAAATTATTAGTGGTTTTGTTACCGACTTGTAGGTAAATATTGTGCTTCTTAACTAAATGTTCTCTCAGTCTGTGTTTGTGTCGATAGATAGCATCACAGTTAGAACATTTAAATTGTGGATTTTTCCCACATTCTTGTTTCTGATGAGTATACAGCGAACGATAATGTCGATAAACTCTACCACACATGCAAGGAAATAAATTATCAGCAGTTGTAGAATGGGTTATTCCAAATTCCCCTGTAAATAAAATAATGCATGAGAATGCCAATAATTACAAATTTTGGATATTTAGTACAGGTTATTTGACTTTAACTACCAAATTAGGTATGCAGTTAAAATTATTTCTGTAAGTTTTCTGTTTACTTTTCACAACATTTACACTGAATTAATTTAGTTTAATTAAGAGTATTAACAATATTTTACAATGATAAATGAATATATCTTAGATGTGTAAATACATGCCTAATCTCAACTATTTTAGCACAAACAGCAGATAAGAGCATTCCATAAAAGGGAATTTCTTCCCAATTGAAAATAAACATATATATCTAGTTTTGAAGTTCTGACAAAAATTGCACATGAGAGTATATTTAAAGCTAAAGCAAATACTAATATATATAATATAGTTTTCTTAAATAACAAAAACTAAATGCATCAGGAATATAGTCAGATAATGAACTACTTTTTGCAAGTAATCAAATAACATAGTCATTCAATCTTCATCGGCAGATTAACAGTATTAAATTTACTAAAAATATCTGTTGCAGCTGATTTAACTAGATAAATTTTAATTAGTTACTACTTATTAACTTTTATTAAAAATATTTGTAATAAAATATTAACATACCCTGACTTTACTTCAGAGAATCAGATAATGTCGGAAAATAGAAACTTTCTAAACCAGATTAGGTTTCACTTCACACAATGACAGTTTTTTGTCAGGAGATTTTCAATGTTTATAATCAAATTGGTCATTCAATCTTCATCGGCAGATTAACAGTATTAAATTTACTAGAAATATCTGTTGCAGCTGATTTAACTAGATAAATTTTAATTAGTTACTACTTATTAACTTTTATTAAAAATATTTGTAATAAAATATTAACATACCCTGACTTTACTTCAGAGAATCAGGTAATGTCGGAAAATAGAAACTTTCTAAACCAGATTAGGTTTCACTTCACACAATGACAGTTTTTTGTCAGGATATTTTCAATGTTTATAATCAAATTTTAACTTTATTCAATACATTTACTTGTTTTCATGAGACATGAATTTGTATTCAGATCGAAAACTACTTTCTTCTTTTTTTCTTTCTCCAAGAGAAAGAACTTATTTGTTGATTCCACTTTTATGTGAGCTACTAGTTTTCACTAAAACACTTGTAAATATTTTACAAATTGCCTATAGTAGCACTTACTTATATTTGTTGAGGAACGCCGATTAGGGAGATGTGTCACACTGTCACCTCAGACAGATACACACACACAAACAAACACACACATATATATATATATATATATATATATGAAGTTAATATATTACTATGTAAGTAATTTTATCCACCATTAAGTGCAATAATTTTACCTTAATGTAAGGTAAAATTAAGGTAAAATTATTGCACTTAATGGTGGATAAAATTACTTACATAGTAATATATTAACTTCATAAAGTCAGTGCAACGGAAAAACAATGGATAACGTTAAATATCAAGAATATATATATATATATATATATATATATATATATGTAGTGGCGAAACTGGGGGTGGTAACCAATATGATGAAGTGGATAAAAAATTTCCTAACTCAGTGCCTGATAAGGACAAGGTTCATGAGTGCTGTCTCCAGTTTTAAAGGCCAAAAACAAGGTTTACCTCAGGGAGCCGTGCTCAGTTGCCTTCTCTTCAACACAATGATTAATGACCTTACCGCCGCCATCAAAAAAACAACTGGCACATCATACCTGCTGTATGCTAATGACGTCATTGTGTGGAATACTACTAACAAGACTGACCACCTTGAAGAAACTATGAACCTAGTATTAGAAAACATGGGGCTATAGACCGACTGCAATAAAATGACAGTTAATCCAGAGAAAACCATGCTTCAGTTGTTCACTCTCTCCACCAAGCCCCCAACCATTGAGCTCAAATATAAAGAGTTACCTACCAGAGTCTAAATTGTCCAAATACTTAGGTGTTAATCTGGACACTAGACTCTTATGGAAAAATTACATACAAGAGGTTGCTGAGCGCGCAAGCAAGCGAACAAATCTGTTGAAAAAACTAACTGGTACAAAGTGGGGTTGCACGCAGGACGTTCTTGCCACTGCTTATAAGACCTATGTCAGACCCTCCATGGAATACGCTTCGGCAATTACGTCACTGGCCAGTCAACTGAATCTGCGAAAGTTAGATAAAATCCAGAACAGTGCCCTCAGAATCATCACCGGCGCAGCTTTCTCAACGCCCATTTGTGCGATGGAAATGCAAACCTGCATAGAACCATTGCAAAAAAGGCGCGAAAAACTAACCCTTAAATTTTGGGAACGCTCAAGAAGAGTAAATCACCGATATTGGACTAACTATAGAAAGGCTGCACAGAGACTAAAAACCCAGCTAAGCCCACTACAACAAGCTGAAGAACTTAGAAGAAGGTATAACATCGGTGAATCAAACCCAACCCCGCTCGAAACTTTCAACAAGCCGACTATTGCCATGCCTCTCAAAAGTTTATTGTTACTAAACTTTAAAACCCCCAAGCATCGTGCACTCCCAGAAGAACTAAAGATTTCTGCCCTTGAGACAATCCACACTTTTTATCCTGAACCAGACTGGCTGCACATCTACACTGATGGATCTAAACTCATCCTACTGGAGCTGGCGCTGGAGCTTTCTCCAAGCTATATGAAATCAGCCAGGGTGTTGGGGCAAATGCAAGTCATTTTGATGGGGAAGTAACGGCAGTGCGACTGGCCGCAGAGGCTCTTGCAGCGCATCACCCAGCAACGAACCACCAACGAGCTGTTTTCTTTATAGACTCCCAAGCCGCCATAATTGCAATAGCTGACAACTCTTCAACAGACTGTTCGAACATATTCCACTGCCGAGAAGCAATCTCACATCTTTTGCTAAATGAATGGTCAATTAGCCTTCAGTGGATCCCAAGTCACGTCGGCATCACAGGTAACGAAAGAGCAGACGACGTTGCAAAAAATGGAACGCAGATGCAACAACCATACGCAGAAACCATTGATGCAATCCTTAAACGCTCCATTAAACAAGAGCATGAGGAAGCCAGCAGGGGGAAACAGTGGGCATCCCTTAGCAGTCGCGGTCCTTTGGTGCGCACAAGCGATAGAGCAACTGCTGTGGCTGACTTTTGACTTCTGACAGGACACGACTATCTCCAGGCCCACCTCTACCGTTTTGGCCTAGCGGAGTCCGATACGTGTCTGCTCTGTCTCAATGGTATTATGAATGGGGACCACATTTCAACCTGTCCTGAACTGGACAACCAGCTGTTCAGAACCGGTCGTTACTTAGAGGCTCGACACCAAATGGTTCAACAGCCAAGGGCGGGCATTGGATAAAGTAAAGTAAGTATATGTGTATATATATATATATATATATATATATATATATATATATATATATATATATATATATATATATATATATAATTATACAATATGTTTTCTTGTTTAAACATCTAAAACAACATAGGTTATTCAAACACAAGAATATTTATTAATTTATATTCAAAGCTTTTCGATGATAAACAGTACCAACATCATCAGGAATGAATAATACAATAATGCAAGATATAAAACATATGTTAAATCAGAAATAGAATTGTTACTAAATTTATACAAATTGCCAAGTTTATTTTGTTGCTGTAACATTATAGACATTGAATATAGTATCAAATTTAGAATGTATTTGTCCTTTCATTAATTTGTTATTATCACTGTATTTATATATTTCAAATGCTTCATGTATATTCATTTTTAATTTCTTTTATGAGTTTCAATTTCCAATATTTGGAAATTGGTGCTTATTATTAATACAATGATTTGCAAAATTTGATTTATATATTTCTGGATTTATATAAGCATTCAAATGTTATTTACATCTTTCTTTTAATTTTTTCTTGGTTTGACCTATATAAGATATTTTTTATTTCAAGGCCTATAAATAAAAATGAAGTCAATATTGTATAATTATTATTTTTGTAAATTAAATTATTATGTAGTTTATTAAAAATATTATATTTAAGTTTGTCAACAGTTTTCTTTTTATAACCGTTTTCTACTGCAATTTGATAAATTATGTTTTTTTCTCTTATTTTATTTTCATCATTCATGGGGATTTTATGCATTCTATATAAGAAGTTATATAAAGCAGCCACTTTTTGGTTATATTGATGATTAGAATTATTTGATATAATTTGGTTTGTTAAAGTTGGTTACAGTATATCATATATTCAAATGTTTCATTTTTTCTTCTTATTATTAAATCTAGAAAATTTATTTTATTATTTGTTTCAATTTCATAAGTAAATTCGATTTTATTATTAATTTTATTTATCTTATCCAAAATATTTGTTAAATTTATATTATTATTGTTTGATATATATATTTTGTCATCTACATATCTAAACCAATAACCATTTGTATCATATATTTTTATAAATTAATTTATTTTATAATCTAATTGTAAAAATATTTGAGATAATATATTTGATAAGAGCAAGACCATCTTGTTTATAGATTTTGTCATTGTATAAAATCCCCATGAATGAAGAAAATAAAATAAGAGAAAAAAACATCAAGTTATTAAATTGCAATAGCAAATGGTTATAAAAAGGAAACTGTTGACAAACTTACTTGAAATATTTTTAATAAACAACATAATAATTTAATTTACAACAATAATAATAATACAAAATGGACTTCGATTGTCGAGTGATTCGACAATGGTCAAGTGACCGATAGGTGCCTCATCACATAAGGTATTATTGCACTTAGTGGTGGAAAAGATTATTTAGAAGTAATAATAATAACTTTATAAAGTCAGTGCAACGGAAAAATAATGGACAACGTGAAATATATATGTGTGTGTATATATATATTTATATATATATATAATGTAACATTTTGAAAATAGCAAATAAGAAATTGGTTAGATTAAATTGAAACTAATTTTAGGTAAAAGCCTAGAAAAGGTTGTAACATGTAAACAAGATATTTGAACTGTAAAATGCATTAGGAAATTTGTTATATCAAATAACCTAACAAATAAAATTAAAACAAGATAATCTAATAATAAGTATATTTAAACAAAATTGTAAACTTTATTAACATAGGGCATAAGTAATTATTAGAGAGATAAGAGGTTAAACGCGATTGTAAACAATAAGGTGAAAGGTTATGTTTGTATGAATTCAGCTCAAAACACACATTTTGGAATTATTACAAAAGTAAAACGTAAAGACACTGCACACACAAAAATAATAGTAATTAAATAAACACTGGAAGGTTTGTTAAGGATCGGAAAGTTGAAACAGTAAGTTAACGAAATTAAAACGCGAGTGAAAATAGTTGTTGGAGCATTAACAGATGTAAAGCCAAAGAAAGTAGGTCAGTGTACAGTCAACTCTAGTGGGAAAAAAATCGAACTAAATTACATGGAAGATGAGAGTTGGAAAAGGAATAGCCGCCATATTTTAAACATTTTTTAGAAGTAATAAGGACGCGTTAGTTAGTCTAGCGTGGGGACGCCAAGGAAGCGGACCTTTTCTTAGGAGTCAAAATTCCATTTGAAGAATTTCGTCAAAATTATACAGATTTGTGAAGAAACTTGGCCAAGTTAAAACAAGGATAAGTGAATTTAAAGCTATAATACAGTATTAATATAATTTGAAGTAACTAAAAGGAATTTAAGTGTGTTAAATATAAAATTTAAAGAGAACTGAATCTTACGTGAACAAACAGCCTATCTTCGATAAATTGATAAGTTAAGTACCTAACGATATATAAAAATAAACTTTAGTGGACTTTTAAGATTATAAGGAAGTTTAAAATTGTACATTATTAGAATATCTTGGAATTAATTAATAGTTAGTAATAAGAAACATAATCCAGTTCAAACAGTTTAGGGACCTTTTTGCTTATTCCAAATTTAAGTTTTTTCATCAGGAAGCTATTTATTAAAACTATTTTCTAAATTTAATCTTGTTTATCAAAATTTATTTAATTAACTAAAGAGTTAAAAGATATAGCCCATGCATATAAACCCCGAGATATTAAGAGATCTTAGAAAATAGCCTAGGGTATAAAACCTTGTAACTAAAATTAAAAGAATCGAGTTTAGCCTATTGTTTTAAAACTTGTTAAGTTTTATTTTTTTTTGTTCTGTTTGTTGTGTGAATTAAAAAATTGTTGTAATAAAGACTTTAAATTATTAATGAGTTATGTTTTGTGTTACAAAAATATTTGTTATAAAAAAAAATAAAATTACAATATATATGTGTGTGTGTGCGTGTGTTTAATGTGCAATTAATTTTTACTTTGAGGTACCTTTCCTTCACTTGACCATTGTTAGTAAAATTTAAAATGATTAGCTTCACAGTGGAAATGCACTAAAAATACATTCAAAATGCTATCTTGAACTATATGGTTAACATTACTTTATATTTTTGGAGTGAAATAAAACCTGCATTTCTAATTTCAAAACAGAAAAAATTCATAAATGCATTGGTTCAGTTATTGGTTTGGTTATGCATTTAATGGGTTAAGAAACTAATTAGTATTGCATTTTGTAGTCCATTACATTTGGTGAAACTTAATTAATCACTTTAACATTAGTTTATGAGTATCTGAACTTTAAGTTTTGCAAAAACTTAACTTACTGAGACAGAACGCTTTTGATCGCTATGTGGTGATCTACATCAGTGTCTTCTCTGTTCGGATAGTCATTAACTATTTAATCACTTAAACAATAGTTTAGGACTATCCGAACTTTAAATTTTGTAAATTTGTTAAAACTTACTGAGACAGAACGTTTTCGATCCCTATGTGGAAATCTTCATCAGTGTCTTCTGCTTGGAGATGTCGGGTCAAGCGGTAACGGTTTTAAAGGTAGGTTTTCGGTAGTATCAAAGAGTATGTGTGATTTGTATTGTGTTTGTTTGTTTAATATGTTTGTACTTTGTTTTTTTGTGTCTGTAAATTTCATATTGTTCTAGTGTATTGAGATGTGGTCCTTTTTTGTTGATGTGTAGGATTTCTAGGTTATGGTAAATGTTTGTGTCCTGTTTCTTTTATGTGATTGCTGATGTTTAATAATCTAAAACAACATAGGTTATTCAAATACAAGAATATTTATTAATTTATATTCAAAGCTTTTCATTGGTAAACAGTACACAAATCATGATGAACGAATAATACATTCCTGATGATGTTGGTACTGTTTACCAACGAAAAGCTTTCAATATAAATGATTAAATATTCTTGTATTTGAATAACATATGTTGTTAATTATATAATAAAATTAATAGCACAGTTAACATATATATATATATTGTAATGTTTTTACATAAAAACGCAAAAGTAATAAATAACAATAATTCAGAATCTAATAGAAGTAAATTAAAAATGGATGAAAAAAAAAGAAAATGAAAACAATGGAGCCATAACCTAAAAAAAAATTATAAAATATTAAAACCAAGATGGCAGCTAGTATAATTATGAAACAGCTGATGTTTTCCAAATGTAGAATTGTACAAAATCTAAAAATTATTGCATATAGGATAAAACTTAACTGTCCAGGTAAGGACATGAAGATCAAATAATCAGTGGGTTAAATAACAGATGTTTCAACAAAGGAAAAAGTTTTATTCTTTTCTCCAAAAATTTTCAATATTAGAAAAAATATTTAGTTAACTAAATTAGGAAATAGAGAAAGTGTATTAAAAAAAAATATTGTAACTAGAATAAGATTTTTAAAAAAAATCTAAATTAAACAAAAATTAATCGAATTATAAGAAAGTGTTTTATTTATTACTATAAATGGTAAGTAATAATAAAAAATAAAAGCAATAGGAATCTAAATTTTACTGTTAGGGTTATTTTGTAATTCTAACTGGCGCCCAGCAATTTATTATTATCTAAAGATTATTATTATTAAATTTTGTTTTGTGTTATTATAAAGAAATATATTTAAATTATTCCAAATTTAAAAAAAAAAAAAATATATATATATATATATATATATATATATATATAAATAAAAAATATTACAATATATATATCATGATATTTCAGGTTGTCTATTATTTTTCTGTTGCATTGACTTTATGAAGTTATTATTCAGTGATTCGACAATAATCAAGTGACCGATAGGTGCCTCATCACATAAGGTAAAATTATTGCACTTAATGGTGGAAAAAATGGTTTACAATTAAAATAACTTTATATATATATATATATATATATATATATATATATGAAGTTATATATCAAGAATATATATATATATATATATATATATATATATATATATATATATATATATATATATATAATATATATATATTAATACAACATTAAGTTAGTCAAATACAAGAATATAATAAATAATAATTGACATTATTGTAATTTTCATTCCTGATGATGTTGGTACTGTTTACCAACGAAAAGCTTTGGATATAAATTAA
This sequence comes from Prosapia bicincta, assembly GCA_036971475.1. Lineage (NCBI taxonomy): Eukaryota > Metazoa > Arthropoda > Insecta > Hemiptera > Cercopidae > Prosapia > Prosapia bicincta. The sequence continues at coordinate 6,633,381 of JBAIZL010000001.1, forward strand.
TAAATATTCTTGTATTTGAATAATCTATGTTGTTTTAAATTATTAAACAAGAAAACATATATTATATATATATATATATATATATATTAATTGTGCAATTAATTTTTACCTTGAGGTAACTTTCCTTCACTTGACCGACATCTCAAAGCAGAAGACACTGATGAAGATCGCCACATAGCCATTGAAAATGTTCCGTTTCAGTAAGTTTCAACAAATTTCCAAAATTTAAAGTTCAGATAGTCATAAACTATTGTTTGTAGTGATTAATAAGATTCGCTAAACGTAATGGACTAAAAAATTCAAGAAGTCATTAACTAATGGTTAAATGATTAAAAACTAATTACCATTTAAGATTATGCCAGTAAAAAATTGGAATTGACTAAAAATAATATAGAAATTTTCAAAACACTCGAAGTTTATTTTAATTTTAAATAAGTTAATAATAATATTAAAAAAAAAGAACATTTGTAAATAAAAAAATTATATTAAATATTTCACAACACATTTCATTTTTGATATATGGAATTGCTTTAATCATGTTTTATTACATGTTATTGTTTGAGAGTCACAATCAATGTTTTAAATTGATCTAATGTTGTTACAAGGAATTTTAACTAAGAATATAATTCTGTTGACACAAATATTCTTGAATTTTGAATTTACAAACATTTCATATATGTGTATATATATATATATATATATATATATATATATATATATATATATATATATATATATATATATATATATACACACACACACACACACATATGTGTGTGTGTGTTTTTAACTTTGAAACAGTTTTCTTATATATATATATATATATATATATATATTAGAATTATTAATATTGCTATTGATCTAATATTTATATTTGTTGATTCCATCTTCATGTGAGCTACTAGCTTTCACTAAAACACTTGTAAATATTTTACAACTTGCCTATAGAAGGACTTGCTAAGAGTAAGTACTACTATAGGCAAGTATGTAAAATATTTACAAGTGTTTTAGTAAAAAGAACCTTAATAAAATTAACTGCATGAAATGTCGTTTATCTTTTTACTATCATTTTTTAAACTTAGAGTAATTTATAAATGAAATTATTAATGTTTGGACTTATAAATGTCACTAAGGTCCAAAAATGCTCTCTCAGTATATTTAAAAAAATTTAATTAAATTATAAGTTCGGTAAATTATTCTTACATTAATTTCAAAAATAAAAGTTTCGAAAATGATCTGAACAAATTCACAATGAATTTATCTAATAATATAAATATTGGTTTTGTTAAACAGATTATACTATATGACACAATATTGGTATAATTTTCTATAATTGTATTTTTTAATTGAAATGTAGGTATAAAGGATACAAACACATCAAAGATGAATATGATAATTTATTGTAATTGTTAGTTCGTAGTGCAGTATGGGCTTGCTATAAATGCAAGACTGACTTTATGCCACATACTTGACAATAAAAGTACCTTTTTGTGTACGTATATATATATATATATATATATATATATATATATATATATATAATTTTTTTTTATTTTAAATATGTGTCTCTGTCCCCACACACAAATTTTGTTCATCTACTGGCGAATTATCCCTACATTCTCTATCTCTTGCACTAAGTCCTCTGTTGTCCATTGTCTGCCCTAATTGTTCAATTTGAACAAAAATTCAAAAGTATCAAATGTTGCAGCACACCTAATATCACATAACCATGAAATAACAAATTACGAAAATAACCTAACCATACTTGAAATAAATAATAACCCAATAGAACTAAACTCACTAGAAAAATACCACATTTATAAAAACATACACAACAATTTAATGAATCTACAAACAACATATACAGAAGACATACTATATAAAAACATCATACACACAGATCAAGAGAAAGTGCGTGTAACGTCAACAAATACCAATATCACGGACCGAACATCTACACCAGAAAAATATCAGTGATTCGACAATGGTCAAGTGACCGAAAGGTGCCTCATCACTCAAGGTAAAATTATTGCACTTAATGGTGGATAAAATTACTTACAATAGTAATATATTAACTTCATAAGGTCAGTGCAACGGAAAAACAATGGATAACGTAAAATATCAAGAATATATATATATATATATATATATATATATATATATATATATATATATACAGTCGGCGCTGCTTATTGTGATCACGGTTAATGTTATCATTTGGTTATTGTTATCGTTTCATTGAAAAACAAACACGGACGTATATTAATACATTGTAATTAGGCCGCTTATTGTAATCATTTGTTCGCTTATTATTATCATTTAATATGCCATGCAAAATCATATGCGTCACCCATAGACGAAGTAAAAATGTCTACAAAGTAGTGTAAACAGCACGTGCAACACACAATGACGCCCAATTCATAGAATGTTTATTTTTAGAATGACAGAAATACTTTATAACGGATTCAGCACTTAGCACAGTTCTCAGAATGTCTCCCTTAATCTTTGTTTACGCAAACACCCTAACCTCGCTGAGTTGACTTTAGTTGTTTGTTAACATTAGTTGATGTTACTACTGAACCATTTACAGTACAGTCCTACTGTATTTTTTAACAGTGAATTTTTATGAACGTTTATTACAGTATTTCAGTGTGATTTTACATAATTTAATTTTTAATGATCTTTTTCATTTGTTTTGTAGAGTTTAGTGTCACTTGAAGTTTCAAAGGACAGTATAGCAAGATGTCCGAATCTCAAAAGAAACGACGCGATTTAAGTCTTAAGCAAAAACTTGATATTCTAGATAGGTACAGTAAATTACCAAAAATGAGTCAAAGAAACGCTGCTTCTCAACCGCTCTTATGTACAATATTGAACAACAAAGAAAAAATCTTGTCATTATCAAAGTGTAATGCAAATGTTGACAACAAAAGACATCGTTCTGGGAAGGATCCGCAAGTGGAATCAGCTTTGAAATTGTGGTTTAAAAATGTTCGCGAAAAAGATGCTCGAGTTGACGGCCCACTAATACGTCTAAAAGCTGAGGATCTTGCCAAAAAAATAGGAAAACAGGATTTTAAAGCCACAAATGGATGGTTCAGTCGATGGAAGAAAAGGGAAAACATTGTTTACAAGAAAACGTGTGGTGAAAAAAGAAATGCTGATTTTGTTGGAGCTGAGGAGTGGTTACAAGATTTTGGCCGAGTATTCTCCTAGCTTTATATACAATGCAGACCCGAACATACTTACTTATTTAAAAATGAAAGTGCTAACGGCTGTAAAATATGTAAACAAAGAATAACTGTTTTGTGTTGAATAACTGTTAACATGGTTGGTCATAAAGAAAAACTCTTAATTATCGGTAAATCTAAAAATCCACAGTGTTTTCAAGGTATCAACAAGCTACCGGTTGAATATCATTCAAACTCCAATGCTTGGATGACATCAAAAATTTTTAATGAATGGCTGACTAAATGAGATACCAGCCTCAAACGCAACATTGTCCTTCTACTAGACAACTGCACTGCATATAATGACATAAGCACTACGCTAAAACACATCAAAGTGATTTACCTTCCGGCCAATACTACATCAATTATTCAGCCATGTGACCAAGGCATAATTAAAAATCTCAAAAATTTTTATCGACGAGAGATGCATGCTAGAATTATAGAAAATATGGATGAATTTCAAACCCTTACCTCAAATGAATTGCCTAAAAAAAACTTCTTTACTCGATGCTATTCATCTGATAGCAAAATCTTGGAATGAAGTTTCTGAAAAAACTGAGAAAAATTGCTTTTGAAAAGGTGGGTTTTTTTGTTGAAGAAAATCAAGAGCAAGCTACATCTGAGGAAGACTCTGAAGAGAACTTGAAGCCTTTCGATTTGTCCTTAAAAGAATATACTGAGTGGATGGAAGTTGACGATAGTATTGAAACAGCAGCGGAAATGACTGAAGACGATATTTGTAAGGTTGTTGCTTCAACATGAAAAGTTACTGAAGAAGAAGAAGGCACCGATGATGACGAAAATGATAAATGTGTACCGCAAAGATCTAAGCAGGAAGTTCACCAAGCTCTTGAGATTCTAAGGCAGTTTGTTCAACAAAAAGCAGAAAATTTCAACAAACATTATGAATATGAACAATTTATAAACAATATTTTACGAGAAGACTACAGATAGTCACATATAGAAGAATTCTTCGAGAAAAAGTAAATGTAAATTTAAAGTGTATATAAGTTTGAAGTGTTTTATAATGAGGTTTTATGTGTTAAAATGTTTTAATCAAGTGTTTTACGTAGTTCTATATAATGTATTTTTTTTCAATTATGCTAGATTCAGTGTTTTAAAAAAATCTACAGTGGAATAACATAAACTGACATGAAATATGCCCACTAATTTTAACAAGTAGAAAACTAAATTACAGAAATTCTACTACTGTACATAAAACTGTCCGGAATAGCATCAAAATTTGGTAAGTACAGTTTAATTATAGTGTTACAGAATTAGAATTACTTGATGTAATGAACCATATCGTTCAGAACAAACAGTTGTGGCAATAATACAGTGAGTTCAATGCAGTAGGGCTGTAGACTACATCGTGATTAAGCGTTCGGTTATTGTTATCAAATATGCTTCTGACAAATATGATCACAATAAGCGGCACCGACTGTATATACAGTCGAGCCTCTATATAACGAACCTCCAGATAACGAAATACTCTATATAACGAATTTTTATCTTGTCCCATGACATTTTAGAAGTTATACTGCTTATTTACCTCCATGTAACGAATTTCGGACCTCTCAATAACCATTTTTTTTTTCATTTCAACCGAAGAAATGTAGTGTTGTATAGCCAGCTCACAATGGCATTTCCAGGAAATTGTTTGTTTTCAACAGGAGGGTCAATAAAACCAAGAATGATAGGCGAAACACATGTCGTTAATTGACTGCATGTTATAGTTCGGTTCAGTTAACACGTTCAGCATAGCTAGCGTTTCGGCACGCTCTGGGTTTCCTTACAGATGCGCTCCCAGCTTATTTCCTTAGATACGGCAAGCAAACCGGCACGCTTACTCCCAGGCTAATTGAAACTTCTCTAGTGTCGATATCTATATAAAGGTTTGATTTTTAAGCCAGTGCTTTAAAAGAGTTTGGAGAACATTGTGCCTGAGTTGTTTTTAAATCCGATCACCCCAAGTTAATTTTTGATGCTTCAACTGAAACAATGATTCAGGAAGTTTTATGAACAGATTTAATTTGGTTTACCTTTTATATTTTAATGTTTTTTTTTCAGTTTGAACCATTTAACGCGGCAGAATATCCGGTAAAAACGACGATCATAAAAATTAACCAAGTTTTCTGAACTAACGCAAGAATAAATGATAACTGTCTTGTTAGAGTTAATAAACCAACTGGAGGTGGGAACAGACTATTGTAACTATGAGTTATTGACAAAATGCTTGGACGCCCGATTGTGTCAACATAAGATTGTAGTAAACCAATGCCAGCTTATCTCGGCTATAAATAGTCTCGGATGTGACATATGTATTATCTTTGTCTCCGTTTACATTATCGATCTCCGAAACACTTGGCACAAAAAGAAACAAACATTCTGAATGAAACATTGAGTGCTTATTTTAGTATGTAATATATTTTAGTAGTAGGGTCTTTAATTTTGTATATAAATTTTCTTGTTTCTCTGTCTTTTTTATTGTTTTCTTATTTGTCATACAGTAATTTATCATTTGTATTATTTCTTTTTTTAAATTGTGACCCGATAAATAAAACAATATTTTAGAGTCTAATACACTGTTCTGATGTCACCAATAAAAATGTATATGTTAGAAATAAAATTATTGAGATGAAAACAACGGGGTCGATAATTAGATGCTACGACAGGCTATGCAACCCGCATGGCGTTTCACTGCCGTCAGAGCTGGAAGTTAAGGAAAAACAGGCAGTAGTTTGATGAGATTACCAATATCATCGCCGTGTTGAAAGTGTTAAAAAATGTAATATGGTTAATAAATAATACAGTTACTAAATTACGGCCTACTGAGTTTGCTTCGATTAAATTCCACTACGTTCAAGTCATGCTTCCTGAAAATGAATTGATGAGTGTACTTATTTATCAGTAAGTTTTCATAAGCATTAGATAACTTATCATAATAGCCTATACAGATTAGACCTTATGAAAAATATTGAATGTGGATATCTAATACAATGAAGAAACATCAATAAAACATTTTTAACAACTTTTATTTCAAATAAATTGAGACTTTATTAAATATTATCCTATATTAACATTGGCTTACTACACTAACTACGCTTGTGATATTATACTGTATCCCTTTTATTACCGCAGGTAGTGCGACATGCGTAAGATGGGGTGGGAGCTTTCTTTACAACACAACCTCTCAAGAACGAATACCTCTCTACAACGAATTTTTTATCTGGATAATCGACTTCGTTATACAGAGGTTCGACTGTATATATATATATATATATATTTGTAGCTTTGTAACACTGTTTTCTTGTATTCACTTATTCACTATATGTACTTAAACAAGAATCTTACTTGGTATTTATACGAGTTAACTTTCAATGACGGGCCTTGTCATCATCATCAGGCATACTCGAGTAGAGTTATATATATATATATATATATATATATATATATATATATATATATATATATATATATATATAGGAATTTTTTGGACTTGATAGGAGACTGACAGACTTACCTAAAGGCAATAGTCCAAAACTGCAATCTCTTGGAAATAAGCACATATAAAACACTTAATACACTTTTATTTGAAATATTTCGATCAACATGATCTTCTTCAGTCAAGAAAGAGAAAAACAAAACAAAAGATTTTTCTTTTTCTCTTTCTTGACTGAAGAAGATCATGTTGATCGAAATATTTCAAATAAAAGTGTATTAAGTGTTTTATATGTGCTTATTTCCAAGAGATTGCAGTTTTGGACTATTGCCTTTAGGTAAGTCTGTCAGTCTCCTATCAAGTCCAAAAAATTCCTAAATAAGCTTTAAGCTCTACTAGAACTAACCTAAATATATATATATATATATATATATATATATATATATATATATATATATATATATAGAGAGAGAGAGAGAGAGAGAGAGAGAGAGAGAGAGAGATTTTTTGGACTAGGAGACTGACAGACTTACCTTGGTAAGAGTCCACACTGTAGTCTTGAAATAGAAACACATAAAAGCACTTAAACAATGATATATTTCAACCACACAGTGGTCTTTATCAATCGAAGAGAAAACACAAAAAGAAATATGAGAGAATGAAATAAAATAAATATAAGTTGTAATCACAGATTGTGTAGAGTAGAAATCAGATGACACAGATGCACAGATTAAAGATATATATATATATATATATATATATATATATATATATATATATATATATATATATATATAAATTGTTTCCATGAGCATATGAGTGATTATAGTTTATATAAGTCTGTCAGGGGAAAAGAGATAGGGCTATTGGAAAAAAAAATAATAAAAATAAAAAAAAAAAAATTAAAAAAAAATGGATTTATCTGATGTTGAGGTTAGGGGATTCTCTGGACTTGGTATACCACTGGTATGATAGTTCCCACCTTCTCAGTTCTGAGGGATTGCAATCAGGGGGGAGTGATTTAATTATTTTTGTGGTATAGCAGTCATCAAAAGTTGAGATGTTGTGACTCGCAGCATGTTGAGCTGTTGGTCTATCCATATTCATAATTTTAACATCATGTCTGTGGCCATTCATTCTGATATTCAGACCATCCGTGGTCAGGCCTATGTACTGTGCTGAGCAAAGTTTACATTGTAGCTGGTATATGACATTTTTCGATGTACAATTATGATGACCCTGTATTTTGAAGACCATTTTTGTTGTTTGGCTGTTGAAACTATTTGCTGAGGGGTGTATTGGACACGTCTTGTATTTAGGTCTATTGCATGGGAAGGAGCCATGAGGAAGTTTGTGTGGTTTCTCTGCATCAGGGTCTGGTAGTTTAGGATGTACTAGGATGTTTTTCAAGTTGGGAGGTTGCTTGTACCAAATTTGCGGTGGATCGGTGAAAAGATTTTTGGTGTGGACGGAAGCTTGAAGAATTTTGAAGCCATCTCTCAATATCTTGTTGAGTTTATGTAGACCAGGATGGTAGTCTGTTCTTAAAGACAGTTTATTTTGTTCTGTTTATGGTTTGGGGCGAACCGAGGATTGTGCTGAATGAATTTGGTTTTCAATGAGTCTTTTTGGGTATCCTCTTCTCTGGAAGGCTGTTGATATCTTTCTATTAAAATCTTCCAATTCCCTATCATTCGAACAGATTCTCTTACCCCTGATTGCTTGACTGTATGGAATGGATCGTTTTATGTTTATTGGGTGGTTGCTGTCGAAATGGAGATATTGTAGGTGGTTTGTCGGTTTGATGTGAATTCCTGTGTTGATATTTCCATTCTGGAGTGTTACCTCTACATCCAAAAAGGTGATGGCTGATGTAGATTTCTCCCAGGTAAATTGAAGTGTGGAGAATTGTGTCAGGCTGTCTAAAAATGCTTCAAGTGTTGAAGCACCCTGTGTCCAAATTAGGAAGATGTCATCTATATATCTATACCAACATAATGGCTGGTGTGTTTGTGTCTTTAGAAAACTTTCTTCCAACAATCCCATGTACAGATTTGCGTATGATGGTGCCATTCTGGTGCCCATTGCTGTTCCCTTTATTTGAAGGTAGTTCCTTCCCTCAAACTGAAAGTTGTTCTTCTCGAGGATGAACCTGGTCAGGTTCACAAGAAAAGGTGTAGTGGGAGAAGGCTTGCCTGGACGTTTGTTTAGAAAATTCTCTATTGCAGATAGGCCGTGTGCATGAGGGATGTTGGTATAGAGAGAGGTGACATCTATGGTGACCAAAATAGTTACCGGGGGTAGAGGTACAGATATTTGTGAGAGTCGGTCTATGAAATGATTGGTGTCCTGGGTATGTGATGGAAGGTTCTTTACTAAGGGTTGAAGGTGTGAGTCGAGGAAAGCTGAAATTCTTTCCGTTACTGAATTGCAGCCAGCAATTATTGGTCTACCAGGTGGAGGGATTATGTTTTTATGGATCTTTGGTAATATATAGAATTGAGGAGTAGATGGGTTTTCATTATATAATAATTTTAGAGATGTTTCCGAAATGTTTTGTTCAGGAGCTGTATATTTGAGTAGGTCCGAGAGTAAATTGTTGAATTCTGTAGTGGGGTTATCTGTAAGTATTTTGTATGTTGTGATGTCTGACAGTTGCTTATTTGCTTCTTTGATGTAGTCTTCTTTGTTCATAATGACACTGGTTGAACCACGTTTTCTTGTTTAATAATTTAAAACAACATAGGTTATTCAAATACAAGAATATTTATTAATTTATATCCAAAGCTTTTCGTTGGTAAACAGTACCAATATCATCAGGAATGAAAATTACAATGTAAATTATTGTAATTTTCATTCCTGATGATGTTGGTACTGTTTACCAACGAAAAGCTTTGAATATAAATTAATAAATATTCTTGTATTTGAATAACCTATTTTGTTTTAAATTATTAAACAAGACAATGTATTATATATATATATATATATATATATATATATATATATATATATATATATATATATATATATACAGTAGAACCTCTCAAACTCGATTCCCGAAAACTCGACATTCCGTAAAACTCAACGGGGCTGGTGAATTAATAATTTTTTTACACCGCCCATAACGTAAAGCTTTCCATTAGTACATAGGCCGCCCGAGAGCGCTAGAGACTCAGACTAGGTTACTTGGTTTTCCAAGGTCATTCAACGCACCCTTTAGCTGCCCAGCTGGGGCGGGCTATTGTTTGCACACGTTTGGAAAAGCAAAAAAACCAAGAGCATTTAAAACTGCCAGATGCACAAGTGATGGCAACTCTGAACTTCCAGTTTGGTATAGAAATCAATCTAATGCATGGATGAGCGAATCAATTTTTAAAGAGTGGTTATTTCAACAGTTCGTCCCAGAAGTTTCTGAAGAAAAAAATCTTCCCAGGAAAGCTTTACTGATTCTTGATAATTCTACAACTCACCCTGATGTGCAATATTTACAGGACAAAGACATTAAACCAATGTTTCTACCGCCGAACGTCATGTCTCTCTGTCAACCGATGAACCAAGGAGCTTTGGCAGCGTTAAAGAGAAGGTACGGACATAAGCTTTTGTCATCTTTGGCGTTGTCCTTAGAATTGGGTGAGGAGCTAATGGCTAAACTTTGTCGCGTGACGATGGAATCAATTCTGAAAACAGCGACTTGATTGAACTCATAAAAAAAATCCCAGGGTGTGAAAAGTCTTCAAGCAATGATGTCAATGAATTGATGGATCTGGACGGAGCATCAGAACCATTAGAAGATGAAACCATCGCAGCTGTCAAAGGGCTTAACGTAGAAGGGGAAGAAGAAGAGCAAGAGGACCATCGAGAAGAAAGAAAAGTTAGCAACAGTGAGGCTGTGAAATTTATTGACGGGACATTGCAGTACTTCGAGCAGCAAAATGCGATCGGAATGGAGATTCTGTTACTCAGGCGACTCCCTTATCAAGCTGCAAGACGCCGTGTGGAGAGAGAAAAGCAGTCTTCAATCACAGGGTTTTTCAAACGTCTTCAGTAAGTTTACTTTTACACTTTTCTTCTAGTGTTCAGAAAACTTCGCACTACTAACTGTGATGGACTTTTTATAAGCAGCATAAACAACTTCAGTAATAATTGTAATGAACACTGTATTTTCACATTCTACTAGGCCTTTTATCTCAATTTTATTTTATTTTTTTATTATAAGTTATAAATGTTGATATAAATATATAATTGTATATAATAAATTAATAAATGTACAACTTTAATACTCTAAATAAGCGTTTTTATTCAACTCTTAGTTATTTTTATTTAAGTTCCCTAAAACTCGACAACCTTTAAGTCCACATTGTGTCGAGTTTAAGAGGTTCTACAGTGTGTGTGTGTGTGTGTGTGTCTGTGTGTGTGTGTCTGTGTGTGTGTGTCTGTGTGTGTCTGTGTGTCTGTGTGTGTGTGTGTGTGTGTGTGTGTGTGTGTGTGTGTGTGTGTGTGTGGGTGTGTGTGTGTGTGTGTGTGTGTGTGTGTGTGTGTGTGTGTGTGTGTGTGTGTGTGTGTGTGTGTGTGTGTGTGGTGTGTGTGTGTGTGTGTGTGTGTGTGTGTGTGTGTGTGTGTGTGTGTGTGTGTGTGTGTGTGTGTGTGTGTGTGTGTGTGTGTGTGTGTGTGTGTGTGTGCGCGCGCTGAATACTGATGAAGATTACATAGTGGAATTGAAAACATTGTGGCTCAGAAATTGTTTTAATAAGTACAAATTAAATCTACAGGTCAAATACTAAGGCGTGTTATAATTTTCATTTATACTCTAAAAATTTCTAAACTTAATATTAAATTCTCAAACAGGTTATGATGAAATTTTACAATTACATGAACAATAAAAATAACTTTGATTGAATAAAAATTTTGTGTTAAATTGTCCTATGGTGAAAATATATTAATATATTACTCTCTAGATGAATATAATATATAGACTAGACTAAATTTAATTTGTAATGATGAAATCCTGTATTAAAAAGTATATTTGCTGAAATAAAGTATTAAAACTTGCTAGTGTTGGGTTTTAGATCTCAAGGGTTTCCATATAATCTGTTTTGACTAACATTGAACAATGCACTGACGAAGTTCAAAACGCATCTGCTGAGAAATATATGTAAATATTAGCTTTTTGGCAAATAAATAGATAAACAAGTGCTTAAAAAGTAATTTGACCCTACAGTAATAATTGACAAAGCTTTAGACAACTCTGTTTTTTGTTTCGTTACTTAAAAATAGATTCTAAACAAAAAAAATTCATTTTAAATGTCACAAACCATAAATAGTTATTAAAGCCTGCATTAAATATCATCATAGAAACTAGCCTCACTATGAAAATACAAATTACTATATAGGTCTACTAAAATATAGGATAGGTTTGGTTATCAAAAATAGAAGGTAAATGTTTTATAAAGTAAGTAAATAATTGGTGAAGAAAAGTAGTAGGTGTAAATTTTATATAAAGAAACTTTGAGTTTATACAGTAATTTAGACAACAATTTCAATAATAACAACAAATAGTTAAATTGCAATTTATTATTTTATTTTTGTTCCTAAGCCTTATATATCCAACAGATCTATACAATTAATTAGGTAAACTGAGTTATAGACATTTGTAACTTATTTTGTGTAAAGTTGCTTATTGTAATAATCTTGAATTCACTGATTAAACTATAAGTAATTATTGCAAAACTAAGTGAATATTTTAGAACTTCTTTACTGATATGTTTAGCAGTAATTGTTTCATTTACAAAGCTGATATTCTACTCTAGTGTCAGCTTCTGAAAAACTAAAGCTAGTGAGTAGAGCTAGAGTAGTGTCAGCTCTAGTGAGTACAGTATCCCCTTGGTAAATGAAAGGATTGTTTCTAAATGTGTCAACAAGTAAGTTATAAAGTATTCACTTAGTTACGCAATAATTACTTATAGTTATTTTGTGTATTATTCTTTGTTACCATAGAGTTCTTTTCTTTTACCTATTATTGATATTGAAAATCAATTAAAGAATAACAATGCCTTGCGAAAAAATCGTAGTGACTAACACAATATGGAAAGTTAACAATTAAAGAATAATAACACCATACTAAAAAGTATGCAGTTAAAGTAGGTAGGCTATAAAAAACAATAGTTTTTGTAATATAAGTTAACTGGTTGCCGAATTCACTTTATAGTTAACATAATTAATTTCTTTTACAACCAAACCTATCATAACCGGGCACTTTATTGAAAAATAAATAGTTTACTAATAGCTAAATAGCTTTGTAAATTATTTATTTATTTAGTTATGTTGTAAATTGGGTTTAAAACTTGCACAAACATATTATAATAGAAATAAAAGTTGAAAAACTACTGACACAAAACATTTTTTATTACAATAGATAATCATCATTTGTGTAACTGATAAAAGTTGTAATAACATAATTTAACAAATAATTTGGAAAACTAAATCCACAAGTAAAAACATGTTTAATAAATTTAATGAAATAGTACTGAAATAAGTTCATTCACATTGTCTGCTGCTAGAAAATAATGCTACAAAAATATAGTAAATCAATACTGTACAAATTGGACAGTAGTACATGTGATACACTAATAATCAATAAAATTATGTTACTCATTTTAGTACATAGGTTATTAACAAGTTTAGTATATTAATTTTAATTGTACAGGAGGTATTTTTTTCATCATTTTATATTTTCTATATAAAAATTACAATATTGAACTGAATTACTTTCTTTCATTACTTTACTGGTCTTGATAGTTATAAAATACTGCATAACTTTTCTGTTATTGAAGTATTGCATGTTCAATTTTGATATATGAAGGTGGATATGTCAGAGGAAATAATCAATTTGTCAATTGAAACTGAAACCTTGTCATACTAAATTCTATGTATGCTATATAATATCAGCCTAAATATAATATGGCCATTTTTTTTACATTATGAGGCAAAACTAATGTTATAAAGAAATCATTTCAATAAGCAAAAACAAACTGACATGTTTAACTTATACAAATAACTCTGGAACTTTGTAGTCCATTACGTTTGGTGAATCTTAATTAATCACTTTAACATTAAAGTTAAAGTGATTAATATACAAATAAGTTAGTAAATTATTATGCTTGAAGCAAAATTTCCCTACAAAGTAATACAGGTATATTTGGAACAAGGTATATTGTACAAGAATTGCTTGGAAGTATGTCTGTTGACAAGTCTAATTTAATGTTGACTTACTGGATTTTAAAATTAATATATCAATTACTCATTTATTACTCAATTCAAATATAATTTTACAATCAACAATTTTTAGCCTTCAATTTTTCCTTCAAGATTTATATTAGTACACTCTAAAGCTGTGGACTACCTCAATACAAAAACCTAAATTTTTCACAATCTGATAATTTTGACCGTTTAAAAAAAATGTTATTACAAATTATGAGTTTTAGGTTAGAATTTCATACCAACAAAATACAAAATAACACAACAAATAATGTATTTACTTTCCGAAGAAAAACCACTAAACTTCTTCTAAGCAAATCAAATTAAAATTAACTAAAATACAATTGTTAATTTAAGATAAAAACAAAAAATCACTTATAATTAACAAGTTTTACCTTGATTTAATAACGAAAAACACCAAAATAAAACAACTAATTTTAAAATATCCGGCACTGTGGATGGTAGGACCGTTAAATGTTTGTGTCCGCATCTGTGTTTATATTATTGTACACTGTAGATTAGGATAGTAATTTTCTGTGCTAAACTCATTTAATCGTGATAAACCATGATATTTACGGAAATGTATGAAGAATGATATTTCTCTCTTTGTGAAGTGCAAGATCTGATATATGAGTATATATTTTAACTATAAACACCAATTAAATTATACAACTACAACTTTACAAGAAAATATTGGATTGTTTTAGATTAATTACATATGAAATATTTAAAATCAAAATTTGAAATTGCATTTGCCCTCATACTATTTCAAATACAAAATTTCAATTACGCATGCAAGCATAAGTAGTTGTTTCAATTTTAGGATAAATGAATTTTTCATTTTCTAAGTGAGGAAAGAGTTTTGTACAAATCGGCTTCTGTTAAACAAAGCTAATACTAAATAACAAACTAAACTGGGTAAATTTATTTTATTAACAGTATTTGATTGATAACTGAGACTCATTTTTCACATAATACATTAAAAATTATCTTTAAAACTAGATTTCAACAGCTTCAATTTCCGATTTATATCTTATCCTATACTTATCAATTTTTTTCATAACAATGATCTATTATGACAAATCAGTAAAATACTTGATTATGCTATTTTTAGAAATGTAGCAATTTTCAAAAAGAGTGGCAAATACTTGAAACCTCTGGAAGGGAAGATGAAAGATACAATTTATTGTATGAAGCATCTATTTCTCTCTCTCTCACTCTCTCCCCTTATATATATATATATATATATATATTATAACATTTATAGAATGGGCTATATAATATTATTTAAGAATTGGAAGAATATAGTAGAAATAACTCACACAAAATTTAAAAAGAAATTCATTAAAAGATTGGTTAGGTTAAAATGGAAACTAAATTTAGGTAAGAGCCTAGATTAGTAAACAAGGTATTTGAACTGTAAATACATAAGGAAATTTGTTGTATAAAATAAAATTTAAAACAAGATAATCTAATAATAGTTATGTGTAAACAAAATTGTAAATATTAGTAACATAGGGCATAAGTAATTACTTGAAGGAGAAAGTGAAATACGATTGTAAACAATGAGATTGGAAGGTTATGTTTCTATGAATTCGGCTCAAAACACACACAATTCGGAAATATCACAAAAGTAAAACACAAAGACACTTCACACACTAATAATATTAATAAAATAAACACTGGAAGGTTTGTTGAGGATAGGAAATTAAAACAGTATGTTAACAAAATTAAAACTGGTGAAAATAGTTCGTTGACATTAACAGATGTGAAAGTAAACAAGTATAAATCGGTCAGGTGCAGTTTGACTCTAGTGAGAAGGAATCGAACTAAATTATAAACCATCTGATTTTGTTTTTTGAAGAAGAAAGCCGCCATATTAAAAAAACAAACAATTGTGTAAAATCTAAGGAGGAGTAGTTTAGTGAGAGATAGCGTGGGTGACGCTACAAGATCGGACCTGCCAAGACCAGTCAAAATTCTATTTATTAGGAACTTCGTCGAAATTATACCGATTTGTTAAGAAGATTGGCCAAACTAAATTAAGGAGAAGTGAATTTCAGAATATAATATAGTGGTAATATAATATGAAGTAAATAAAACGAATTTAAGTGTGTAAAATGTCAAATTAAAGAGAAACGGAATTCTAGTGTGAGTAAACAGCCATTTGCCGTTATTTGATGAGATAAGTATCTAGCGCTATAAAAAATAAACTTTAATGGACATTTAAGATAATAAGGAAGTTTAAAATTGTACATTAGAATATCTTGTAGTTAATTAATAGTAAGTAATAAGAAAAAATCCAGTTCAAATAGTTTTGCCTTTTTGCTTATTCAAAATTAAAGTATTTCCATCCGGAAAATATTTATTAAAGCTAATTTCAAAATTTAATATTGTTTGTTCAAAATTTATTTAATTAACCTAAGAATTAAAAACAAATATAGCCCATGCTATAACCCCGAGATAATAAGAGATCGTAAAATTAGCCTAGGGTATATTAAAATTGTGTAACAATAAAATTAAAAGAAAAAAGAGTTAGTATATTTTGTTAAAAGTTGTTAAGTTTATTTTTGTTCTGTTTATTGTGTTAATTGTTTACTTGTTGAATTAATAAATAATTGTAATAAAGAATTTAAATTACAAATGCCTGAGTTGTGTTGTGTGTTATAAAAAATTACTTTATAATTGGCGCAACAACGTGGGGCTCGATAAAATTTATTTAGAGAGATATTGAAATAAAAGTAATTTAGAACTTTTTATATGAAAAACATTTGAACTGGAAATAGATTTTAAAACAATTTTGGAAAATTAAACACTGAGTTGAATAGAATCAAGGCTAGGTTTATAGTATATATATATAAATTGTTTATATTTTGTATAATAAGTTACTTACAGTTAAAAAAAAAAAAAGAAAAAATATGTCTGATGAGAGGGAATTATACAATTTGCGGAGAGAAAAAGCTAAAAAAACAGAAAAAGGGGAACAATTAGAAAAGAGTAGGCGGAAAAGGGCGATAGAAACAGAAGGGGCTGCTCAGGGGAGATTTGTTAGTTTTCAGGAGGGGATCGAAAACAGGGAGGAAAATATTATAGGCGAGCTGGTAGTTGTAGGGGACCAGGAAAAAGGGACAAGCCTAGAAATACAAGAGACAGAAACGGAAGGCACAGATATGCAAATAGGAAACATTGAAGTAGAGGAAGATAGGGGACTACCTATGCAAACCCAAAAGAAAAAGGGAAATAATGAGAATGAAGATTTGAGGGAGATGATGAGATCTCTCATGGAAATGAGTCTAAAAAAAATGGACGAAATAAAAAAAGAATTAAATGAGAATATAAAGGAGGAAAATAAGGAGATGAGAGAAGAGATGAACAGAGGATTTGCCTCAAGTAGGTTGGAAATGAGTAGGTTGGATAAGAAATTCGAAAGCCTAAAGGAAGAGAATAGGAGAATGATAGAGGATATGAGGGAACAGTTGAGAACAGAGAATAATGCTGAAATAGGAGTTATGAGAAGAGACTTAGAGGAGAAGATTAAGGAGAATTTTGAGGAAACAAAAGAAATAATAGCTGATGTGACAGAATTAAATAAGAAAGAGATAGAGAAGGTAGAAAATATAACAATACAGAACAGGGAAGAGTTAAGAGTTTTAAATAGGGAGATAGCGATTGAGAAAAAACATTAATAATGATAGAATTGACCGATTGGAAACAGAAGGAAGGAGGAATAATGAGAAACAAGGGGAATTGACCCAGAGAATGGAAAAGGTAGAAAAGAAGGTGGAAGAAAGTAAAGGAGGAGAAGGTCTACGGATCATACAGGTGTCTTGCGGGAATCAGGAGGAGATGCCCAAATTTAATGGGAGGAATGGTAACCCTATGGAGTTCCTAAAAAGACTGGATAGGTATGTGGAGAGAAAATTTGAATGTAGGACAGGGGAAAGGTTTGAAAATGAATGGAGAGGAATCATAGATAGAGCTTTGGAAGTAGGAGCGGCTAGATGGTGGGAATCAATCAGAGAGGAGGTGGAAGATTTCGCGGATTTACAAAATAGATTTATAGAAAGATACTGGGCCAAAGAAATACAGGAAGGCATTAAAGAGAGAATTGAGAATGAAAGGTATATTGAGGGAAATGGAAGAGCCAGAGCAGATTATTTCATAGAAAGAGTCATAGTTTTAAAGAACATGACACCACCGCAAAATGAGGAAGAGAAAGTCCGGAGATTAAGCCGGTATTTTAATGAAAGGATTTAGTTGTCAAGAAGGGTACAAAATATAAAAACGATCCGAGAGATGGAAAGGATGCTGAATGAGGAGGATATAGAGGAAAGAAATAAGGAAATAAGACAGAGAAACAGGGGACCATGGAATAGGCCTACCCCTAGAGAGGAACAGAATGGAAATAGATTTCCACCCAGAAGGGGTGAGGAAGGGATGAGACAGCAGGGAAATAGAAGATTTCCAGGACCAGGAGAATTGTATAGAAGGAATGAATATAGGAATGAAGGGCGGCCATATGTCCAGTTTTTTAACAGAAGAATAGATAATCATATGAGGGGGAATGTTGAACCAAGACAAGGGCAGGAAAATAATCGAGAAAATAGGGAGATAGGGTACAGGGGTCACAGAGATGATCCAAGGAATATAGGAAGCCGAGATAGGCCTAATAAAGAGGTAAATAGCATACAGGTACGACCAAAGGAGTCGACCAGTGGAAGATATGAGGGAGACCAGGGGACCTCGGAAAACTAGAGGGCACTGGTGATACCTCTTTGCATCATGGGAACACTACAGGGGATGCTGAAGAGAGAAAGCCAGTGCTAAAGAGCCTCGGAAATATTAATTGTGACAAGAATAAGGGTAACAATCAATGTAATGAAAATACGGATTTGGGGTTAGGAATAATTAACAACGTATTAATAGATAGGGAATTTTTGGAAAGTGAGGGGAAGGAGCGAAATTTGAATTTAGAGCAAAACAAAATATATATGAGCCCAGAAATAGAGATAGAATTTAAACAGGTTAGGGTTACAGCTTTAATAGATACAGGTAGTAATATTACATGTATTCAGGAAAAATGGTATAGTATAAATAAGGGAAAACTAGGAAGAGTAGAAACGTTGCCAATCAGAGCAATGAACATTAGGACAGCAACGAATAAAAAGAGTAAAAAAATAAATAAAATTGTTCTGATAATGGGAAGATTAGGTGGGATTGATTACCCATTTCAATGTTTCATCATACCAGGCCTATTGAGAGAAATGATCATAGGGATGGATATATTAAAAAATACAAAGGCTGATATAAGTTGTGAGGATTGGAGTATAAAATTGAAATATTTGGAAAACTATATTAAAATAGATATGAAAGAAACGGAGGGTGAAAATGATGACGAAAGATTTAATAATAACGAGGTACAAAATTTAGAAAGGGAAGATAATGTAATTAACGAGTTCGATCAAATTGATGAGGAATGGGAAAATTTAGATAATTTAGGACAGGGGGACCAAAATTATGAGAAACAAAATGAAACAGAAGGGGAAATTAGTGATAGAGATATTATGGAAAGTATCGGAGATGACCGTGTAACAGATAGGCAAAAACTGGAGTTGGTAGAGATAATAAAGCAATATAAGGATGTATTTTCAGATAGGCCTGGAGTGTGTAAAGGATATAGACATGAGATAAAAGTAAGAACAGATTTACCATTTTATCAAAGAAACTATCCTGTGCCCACAAAGTATCAAGAAGCGGTACAAAGAGAAATTGACAAAATGTTGGAGATGAAAATTATAGAAAAAAGTAATAGCCCTTATATTAACCCTATTATTCCTGTCATAAAAAGTAATGGAGAAATAAGATTGTGCCTGGACGCAAGGAAACTGAACGAAATCATAATACCAGATTACGAGTGTTACCAGGGTATTAATGAAACATTACATAAGGCAAGAAAGGTAAAATACCTGAGTTCTATGGACCTCACGAATAGTTTTTGGCAGGTGGAGTTGGAGCCAGAATCCAGAAAATTCACAGCTTTTCAGTATAATGGAAAGACATATCATTTCATTGTGACACCTTATGGGCTAAAAACATCATTAGCAGCTTTAGCAAGAGCTATGGGTAGAATAATGGGAAATGAATTAGAACCATTCACTTTAGTATATGTAGACGACATTGTATGCATGTCACAGAGTTTTGAAGAACATAAAAACCATTTAAAAAAATTATTTATGACATTTAGGGAAAATAATATCAAAATTAAATTATCAAAAACTGAGTTTTGTAAAGAAAACATAGCATTTTTAGGTTATAGATTGACAACTGAGGGAATAGAGATAGATAAGGACAAAATTAAGGCTGTAATGGAATTCCCCACACCAAAGAACGTTAAGCAATTAAAAGGGTTTATAGGCCTTGCAAATTATTACAACAAGTTTGTAGACCACTATTCGAAATTAGTAGAGCCACTACTGAAACTTTTGAGACATGAAACAAAATTTAATTGGACAGATTTAGAGGAACAAAATTTTAGAAAATTAAAGGAAGCATTTATAGATACCAACGTACTAAAACACCCTGATTATTCAAAAACGTTTTATTTACAGACAGATGCAAGCGAATATGCTATTGGGGGGCATCTGTACCAGGTAACAGAGACTGGACAGAAACAGGCAATTATGTTTATGAGCCGAACCCTAAAAAGTAGTGAGATACGATATTATACGACTTAAAAAGAATTATTGGCTGTGTTGTTTTGTCTACAGAAGGCTAGACAGGTTATACTGGGGAGAAAAGTAATAATACAAACTGACCACCAGGCTTTGACTTTCATAAAGACTTGCAGAATATTAAATTCAAGACTATATCGTTGGATATTGCTCATGCAGGAATATGATTTTGAGATTGAGTATTGTAAAGGGAAGGAGAACGTGGTGGCAGACATATAAAGTCATAACCCATGGGATAAGATAGAGCCAAAACATATAGAGAATCAAAATAAGTTTAGTATCAATTTAATGGAAAGAGTAATAAGTAGGGAAGTAGTGACAAAATTGACAAAACTTAATGAGCTTCAGTGGGGTGATTTAGAATTAAGAAATATTATTGAAAATGTCCAGGAATACAATTCGAAATTCAAAATTGAAAATAACATACTATATAAAAATTGTAAAACAAGTTGGAAAATAATAGTACCCAGAGAGTTAATAAATGTATTAGTGATATCATGCCATGAGTACTATATGCATATAGGGGCCAAGAAGTGCTATAGTATAATAAATGAAATATTCACATGGAAAAAGATGTATAAGGAGATTAAATACCTTTTAAAATACTGTGACACTTGTCAGAGGGTGAAACACACAAATCAAACTTGTTATGGGGTGATGAAAGGAATCAAGGTAGAAGGGCCTAAAGAGCAACTATCTATTGACTTTTGTGGACCATTTCATAAAAGTGAGGGATTTAAGTATATTTTGGTTATTTTGGATATTTTTACTAAATTTATAAAAATTTATAAAATAAAGAAAGCAAATACTGCTACAGCTATTAGATGTGTAGAAGATTATTTAGAAAAATATGGACAGGTAAAAAGGGCACAAACAGACCATGGAACTCAATTCACAAGTAAAAGATGGTCAACCTTTTTAGAAAATAAAGGAATCAAACAAATATTTTCACCAATTAGGCGACCTCACAGCAATATAGTAGAAAGGGTAAACAGGGAGATAATGAGATGTCTTCGCACCTATTGCCATGGGAACCATAAACAATGGGCAAAGTTTATACATTTAATAAATGAGATGTTGAATGAAGTACCACATGAGACCACAGGGTTCACACCTAATCAGTTACAGTTAGGAAAAATAGATGAGAGATTTTGGCATAAGTATATCAAAATTAAAAATTCAAACGAACAAAGCGTTAATACCCAACTAGTAATAGATTTGGCAAGAGGGAGAATGAAAAAAAAGGCAGAACTTAGGGCACAAAATTTCAATAGAAATCATAAGCTTTTCACATTTAATTTAAATGATTTAGTGTTAGTAAAAGAAAACTGGCAGGCAAAAGGCATAGAGGGAGAAATGGGGAAATTATTTAATATTTATAGTGGGCCATATAGAATACACAAAAAGTTAGGAGAATCGACATTCGAACTATGGGATGATAAACATGATATAAATAAGGGGATGTTCCATTCAACAGAACTAAAAAAGTACCATGATGCAAGGGAGATAAACTCAAACGAGACAAAATAAAATAGGAAGGGAGATATTAAATATAGGTAAAGGAAGCAATATGAATAGACTCTAGGTGACTATGTGTATAAGAAAACGTTAGCAGGAGATAAGTTTTAAAGGATGGTAACTATATCTACGATAATTTATTGGAAACTTCGTCGAATAATGAATAAAGATAAAATTAGGTATATTTAAACTTCGTCGTATTGCAAGGGAGAATCTGCGTTGATAAATAATGGAACTTCGTCGTATATATTATATATTATAAAAGAAATATGAATCTATGATAATAAATATTAAAGCATCGTTGTAATAAAAATATGGTAATTGTGTATTTAAACTTCGTCGTATTGTAAGGGAGAATCTGCGTTGATAAATAAGTATTAAAACAAAATTTATATTCGTTGATATAGGGATAGTGTAATCGAAGGAACTGTAGATATGATCAAATAGAGGATATGAAATTGCAACCTTTAAAAATATTAGATGTTAAACTTCATACAAAATAAACTGAAATGATATAAGAAAATAATTGAACTGGATGTGAGATTGGAAGGGGAGATAAAATACTAACTTAGAACTGAGAGTTAGATGAAGCTAAAAGCAAAATAAATATGAGATAAATAATAAACAAGGAATAAACAGAAATAAGGGAAAGAGAAATGTTATAACCAATTTGACCAAATCTAGACATACTATGACTCGGATAGGCTGGGATTTAAAGACATGGTATCAGAGAATATATATTATGTTAAATAAATATTGAATCAGACTTATGATTGGAAGGGTTCCAATTGTAAAAAATATTAAAAAAAAATATATATATATATAATTATGGAAGGAATTGTAAATACCAGAACATGATTTATTGTTACTATACGTTAGAATTGTTAAAGAATTGTCGATTGAATGTTAGTTATAAGTATATTGTATTGTTAGAAGATATGTTAAGTAATATGTAGCTTGAAGTGTTCAGCTCAGTATTTGATTGTTAAAGAATTAAGATAAAATTGTGTCGTAGGAATTAAGTATAAATGGACAATTTAAAGTATAAATGTTAATTTAATTTAAATTTAATTTAAAAAAAAAAAAAAAAAAATATGTATATTTAATCAAGCTTGTAAAATGTAAAGAATGTGTAATGTAAATAGTAGGAATATTTTTTTATTTAAATTAAATTAGGGGACATTATAACATTTATAGAATGGGCTATATAATATTATTTAAGAATTGGAAGAATATAGTAGAAATAACTCACACAAAATTTAAAAAGAAATTCATTAAAAGATTGGTTAGGTTAAAATGGAAACTAAATTTAGGTAAGAGCCTAGATTAGTAAACAAGGTATTTGAACTGTAAATACATAAGGAAATTTGTTGTATAAAATAAAATTTAAAACAAGATAATCTAATAATAGTTATGTGTAAACAAAATTGTAAATATTAGTAACATAGGGCATAAGTAATTACTTGAAGGAGAAAGTGAAATACGATTGTAAACAATGAGATTGGAAGGTTATGTTTCTATGAATTCGGCTCAAAACACACACAATTCGGAAATATCACAAAAGTAAAACACAAAGACACTTCACACACTAATAATATTAATAAAATAAACACTGGAAGGTTTGTTGAGGATAGGAAATTAAAACAGTATGTTAACAAAATTAAAACTGGTGAAAATAGTTCGTTGACATTAACAGATGTGAAAGTAAACAAGTATAAATCGGTCAGGTGCAGTTTGACTCTAGTGAGAAGGAATCGAACTAAATTATAAACCATCTGATTTTGTTTTTTGAAGAAGAAAGCCGCCATATTAAAAAAACAAACAATTGTGTAAAATCTAAGGAGGAGTAGTTTAGTGAGAGATAGCGTGGGTGACGCTACAAGATCGGACCTGCCAAGACCAGTCAAAATTCTATTTATTAGGAACTTCGTCGAAATTATACCGATTTGTTAAGAAGATTGGCCAAACTAAATTAAGGAGAAGTGAATTTCAGAATATAATATAGTGGTAATATAATATGAAGTAAATAAAACGAATTTAAGTGTGTAAAATGTCAAATTAAAGAGAAACGGAATTCTAGTGTGAGTAAACAGCCATTTGCCGTTATTTGATGAGATAAGTATCTAGCGCTATAAAAAATAAACTTTAATGGACATTTAAGATAATAAGGAAGTTTAAAATTGTACATTAGAATATCTTGTAGTTAATTAATAGTAAGTAATAAGAAAAAATCCAGTTCAAATAGTTTCGCCTTTTTGCTTATTCAAAATTAAAGTATTTCCATCCGGAAAATATTTATTAAAGCTAATTTCAAAATTTAATATTGTTTGTTCAAAATTTATTTAATTAACCTAAGAATTAAAAACAAATATAGCCCATGCTATAACCCCGAGATAATAAGAGATCGTAAAATTAGCCTAGGGTATATTAAAATTGTGTAACAATAAAATTAAAAGAAAAAAGAGTTAGTATATTTTGTTAAAAGTTGTTAAGTTTATTTTTGTTCTGTTTATTGTGTTAATTGTTTACTTGTTGAATTAATAAATAATTGTAATAAAGAATTTAAATTACAAATGCCTGAGTTGTGTTGTGTGTTATAAAAAATTACTTTATAATATATATATATATATATATATATATATATATATATATATATATATATATATATATATATATAATTGCCTATAGGCAAGTTTAAAACATTTAAAAGTGTTTAGTAAGAATTTTATGTATAAGCTACACATTTTGTGGATTCATCAATTTCTTAAAAAAATGGTGAACCAAGAAAGAATTTAGTAATATTTTAATTTTAATAAGTAAAAAGTAATAATAAAAAAACACACTTTTTAAAAAAATTCTGGGAAATTCCTATATAAATATATGTTTTTTCAGCCGATCTTAGACAGGGAACCTCAAGAGGACAGATAATGATATAACAGGAGGCTGCTCTCAGCAAAAAGTTATTAACTTACACAAGTAACCAAAAATAAATCAATAATTTAATATTTTAAAAATAATAAACATGACTTAACAACTTGTGTAAAAAATATGGTCAAACATTTCAAAAATACGATGGAAAGAATGTCTGGATACACAAAGTTCCAAATTCTAAATAATGTACGAGATGAGCTCATATTACACTTATCAATGGTGCAAGTGGTATGAGGGCTTACATTTACTCATTAATAGTATATGTTAAAGAAGAGGTGAGCAAATTAATCAGTCAATACAATAATCGAGTAACTGCAGGTATGAGATAATGAAACACCGTCATGAGAAAGTGAATTTTTACACTTCACAATTCCTAACAGGCTGTATGTATCTTACTCATATATGTTCAAGATAGGGAAAGTAAATCCCATGAACTGTTGAGTATGCTGAGATAAAACTGATGATATAATTCACACATTTGTTGTCTGGATTGCACTGGTTACGGATCCATACAAAATGAAACACTATTTCAAAGTACATAGAATCTATCCTAAGCTCCAGAAGGAAAGAAAGATGGTTCGATCTGCAATGATGGCATCCTAGAGGGAGTTATATAGACACCACCCTGAAATAATGCTACTACTACTACTGTAAATGGATTGATTGGGCCAGGGTCATTATTTCTAACATGTTCCAAAATATTGGATTTGGAAAAGTGAAGGTTTAGAAGCTCTTGAAAGTGTTTGGGTTGATTTATACCTTTGTTCATTGGTGTCTGTAACACAAGTACAACTAAAACATAATAAATATATCTATTTTTATAAAAATATTTTGAGAACTTACTTCTGTTATGGCTGTTATAGGGTAATTGATTTAGTCTACAAATATTGTGAAATATCTTGAGTTGTTAAAACATGTTCATAGGTTGATCTTACGTTATAGTAAATATGTGATCATTTTCCACTGAATCATTAAAATCACATTAAAAAGATTTATTTTATGTTTTCAGAAAAATGTATTCAGGATTTGAGACAATTTTTTCCAAACCATTCTCAGGAGGATCTTCAATTTTACAACTATAAAAAAATAAACCAAATCTGAAAAACACAGCAACTCATTTAAGTGGAGAGGGTTGGACCAAAACTATAAAGGTTTGTTGCTGTTTGGTTTAGTAGCTTTGAAAACAGAATTGTTCGAGTCAGCGCTCGAAGCTTGAACGTGTTACCGCGACCTATATTCAAAATGCTCAGCTGGCCTGGACAGTAATGGTCACGTGACGTCTGACCTACCAATCGATGTATGGATTGCGTATTGATTTTTCTGTGTGGCCTCTGCCCCCACTCCCTCAGCTAGCATTTCCGTAAGTTAGTTGGTTCGTTGTCTCGGAACTGTCGTACAGTTAACAGCCTCGTTAAAGTACCTCGTGCGTAAAGTTTCACCGCGTGTGTAAAGTGCCGCTTCGACCGTAAAACCTCGTACAAGTGTTAAAACTATTCGTTTTATTGTGTGTTCGTGTAAACGCGTTGTTATAGACGTTATTTGCTTAGACTTTAAGTTACGATCGCCGTTTAGTAGAACTCTTTGTTCAGTTACGCGCCATAGTTATAAATGACTTTATGCCTTTTAAAATGCAGCCTATTGATTTCCCGTTTAAGTTCTAGTTTATACCTCGCCTGGATCGGATTCCTACAAACTGGGTACCCAGGACTTCTGCCGCCACGAGATCTACGCACGTTGCAATTTTGCCCTTTCTTTCTTCACGAGGGTAAGTGCTGACTAAGCTTAAGTACTTATGATTTATTTATGTGTAAATTCAGTGCGAATTATTTGTTATTAAATGTGTTTGTACGGAACTAACTATTGCTTTCAAACGTTCGTAATTGCGTGCTTAGCGATTAAAGTAAGACACATTTTGCCGCCACTTCTTATTACTGAACATTTCTATTGTATTATTTCGGATCTTTCTCGAACCTCGCTTTCTTCTAAATTTTAGCTAGCGCCAGTCGCTTCATTGGTCCCCCTCGGGCCGGATAGATTAAATTCAAATTCATTTGGTTTATGACAATCTCACCAAGTGTTGTGCAACTTTTGATTTCTGATTTGATGTTCCTTTGTGCGAGTCACACGCGCGGGAAGTTAGTCATACGTGACGTCATAGGTATACGTAACTTGATTTTGATTTGCTCTGTGTTATGAGGAAATGTTTACGTGCCAATCAGAAGATAAGATGCAGTCTCGTAAATACGAATAAGGAAATATTTTACGTTTCATTAAACTATACAGTCCACTCTACCGCTATTTAAGAAATTTGTGAAATTAATTTGTGTTGTGTTTTTTATTTTTTAGAACTTTATTAAATTATTTATGATGGCGATTAACACCGAATACTACCTCGCTAAATTGAAAAATATATTGAATGATTTAGAGCAAGTAAAAGCCCTTCTTGACGATAAAGAGATGCCGGAAGGCATCGCTCGCGAAATAAGACGCATTCAGGCCAATTTCGTCGATACGTATGAAATATTAGAGCAAACGTTCGCCACCCAGGTGGCAAGTTTAGCTGAAAGTGCGTTTAGTATCAAAAGACAATTTCAGGACGCGTATTTGCCCATGTTAGCGAAATACCCTAACCTTATCAAGACAGAGGTGACATCAACCTCGCCCATCAAATCAGCTGTAGGTTCACCTAACCTCCCTAGTCTTGCGTTGCCTAGTTTTTCAGGAAACAACAATGACTGGACTGACTTTATAACAATGTACGATTCAATGGTCCATTCCAACGACAGTCTTAGTAATATACAGAAATTTCAATATCTAAAATCTGTACTTAAAGGCGATGCTTTAGCAATTGTCACAGGCTTGATAATATCGGACCAAAATTACAGCATTGCATATCGAGCTCTGCGCAATCGGTACGCCAACCCACGCCGTTTGGCTGACCATTATTTCAAAATTATTCAAGACTTTAAACAAATTAAGAATGCTTCGCAAACTGAATTAAACCGCTTCTTGACCGCGCATTCAAACGCTGTGTGTGCGTTGAAGGTTATCCAACTAGATGATTTGGCTGATTTCCTGCTTTTTCAGATGTCCATTAATAACTTGGACCCCCAGACTAGATTAAGTTTTGAAACGAGGCTAGGCACAAATCGTATGCCTACGTACAAACTGTTGAATGATTTTATAACGGAACAGGCCAGGGCTCTAGAGTTGTTGGATCAACCGCCTGCCGCAGCTTCTACGAACGCGAGAGCTGCTCAACAACCCCGCATACTGGTGTCGTCAGTGAATGAGTCGAATTCGCAAGGGGCCCGTGATTTAAATTTTGACCGAATGGAACCTAACCTTAACACGGCACATAGTACAATTGTCCAGCCTTCGGTTTCGCCCGACAATTCTATTACACCTAAGGCTACGCAATATGTATACGAGCCTAGACGTGCTGCGTCAGGCCCTACACGGCCATTCAACGGGCCGCGCCCCGTAAATATACCTCCTGTTATGAACACTCCTAGGATGTCAGTATTCCGTCACCGATTACCACCGCTTCACATGAATCAATCCCATGTTTCTACGACACACGCAGGCATGTGTTATTATTGCGGAGAAGGACATCGCATCATTGACTGTCAATCCTTTCTCGAACTGACTTCTGTGGCACGCCAGGATGCCATCATGAAATTACAACGGTGCTTCAATTGTCTTGGCTCCCATTTCCAAGCTAAATGTAAGTCCAGCCAACGCTGCAAGCAGTGCAACGAGGCACACCATACTTTGTTACATAACAACCCGCCGTCACAACAGTGACTAGTCACACCGCGACACCCGAGGCCAGCAACTAGACGCGCAACCGATACTCAAGCTCAACCTCATTCGCTGTCATGTAATATTCAGGAATCTCTCGCCCTGTTAGGCACCGCACAAATCGTCATCCAAGACCATTACGGTCAACCTCGTTCCTTTAGAGCTATTATTGACCCCGGCAGTCAGATATCTGCCATTACTAAGAAAGCAAGCGTCCTGTTGAGCCTACCTACTCGGAGTTCAAATATGTCTTTGATTGGTGTCGCCGCCAAGACCACACGTATCCACGAGTACGTTACGTTGATTTTATTCTCGCGGCATGACCCTGGTGTCATGCTAACAACTGAAGCCGCCGTGCTTAACCACATTACTGACCCGCTGCCGGCTACTAGGTTAGCCTCTCAAATAAGTGCTCAATACCAGCATCTACCTTTAGCTGACCCTCATTTCGACTCGCCTGCCGGTGTTGACATTATACTGGGGGCAGATGTTTTCACCCAAATACTCACTAATGGGCCTTGCACTATCATTCATGGCCAGCCCTCTGCGCTTAACACTCGATTAGGTTGGGTCATTATGGGATCCGTACCGTATAGTATGCCCCATCAACCTAGAGTGTTCATTACCTCGCTACAGTCTATTGATGACAATATTCGACGGGTTTGGGAAGTCGAAGAAGTAACTGAGACTAAATCTTTGAGCCCTGACGAACAGCTTTGTGAAAGCCTGTTTACTACAACTACTGAACGCGATGAAGTCGGGAGATATGTTGTCGCCCTCCCCTTCAAACCTGACGCTGTACCACTTAAGTCAAACCGCAACGTTGTCCTCGCCAGTTATCATGCTTTAGAACGACGTTTAAGTCGTCAGCCGGAGGTAGCTCGGCAATATCATCAATTCATGACAGAATATATGACTCTGGGTCATATGTACCCCGCACTTAATACTTCTAACTATTTGATCCCGCATCATTGTGTTTTTAAGACCACCAGTTCTACTACTAAGTTACGAGTAGTATTCAACGCATCCTCGCCTGATTGTAACGCGAATTCTTTAAATCAGCAATTGCTTTCCGGTCCTAAACTTCAGAAGGACCTGTCTAACGTCATCATTTCCTTTCGCCTGTATGTTCACGCCGTTTGTGCTGATCTTAAAATGATGTACCGACAAATTGCCGTGCGCCCAGCTGATCGCTGTCATCAGCACATATTATACCGACCGACGCCTCAATCTCCGCTTGTGGAATACGAGTTAGCTACTGTCACGTACGGACTAACCCCGTCTGCGTATTTAGCGTTGCGGACGCTTGAACAACTCGTAAAGGACGAAGGTAGCCGATACCCTGCCGCGTCGCAAGCAATACTTCAGCAGACTTATGTTGATGATGTTGTCACTGGCGCCGATACGCCCGAAGATGCCAAGGAATTGATACAGCAGCTCATTAACATTTTCGCACTCGCCGGCCTGGAACTCAGGAAATGGTCATCAAGTGATCCTGCACTATTGTCAACACTACCTTCCACTCATCTGGAGAACCCGCTACTGTTCCAGGACGATTCTACCGCCATCAAAATACTGGGACTGCAATGGAATCCTACCTCGGACTCGTTCTCCTACCAGAGTCAGAATTTCGTTTCGGTGCCGACAAAACGCACCATATTATCTTATGTCGCTCGGACTTTCGACCCGCTTGGTTTCTTAACACCTATTACTTTCTGGATCAAATGCTTTCTTAAACGTTTGTGGCTCGAAAAGTTATCTTGGGATCAAACTTTGCCAGCCCCGCTTCTAAATCAATGGGACAGCTTCATTGTTCAATTCGCCAGTTTGTCTTCTATCCAAATACCTCGACACGTTGGCACACGAGCTGCCAAGCATCACCTGTTAGGGTTTTGCGATGCTTCCGAAGCTGGATACGCAGCAGCTATATATTTGAGAACCGAATGGAATGGAGTCGTTACCGTTAGCATTCTGAAGGCTAAGAGCAGGGTAGCTCCAGTTAAACCGATCACCATACCTCGCATGGAGCTTTATGGCGCAGTCTTGCTGGCCAAACTCTATAAGTTCGTTCAGCCCGTTTTGAATTTTGTGTCTGACGCCGAGACGTTTTTCTTCACCGATTCTGAAATTGTGTTGTATTGGATCAACACCCCGCCTTATTTATTGAAGACTTTTGCTGCCAACCGCGTCACTGAAATCGTTTCAAATACCTCCATGGACCGTTGGTTCCATGTCTCGACTGCTGATAACCCCGCGGACGTTGCTTCCCGTGGGTGTCTACCTAACCAGCTTGCTGAACATCCGCTGTGGTGGCACGGCCCACCATGGGCGCTACAATGTCCTACTGCGTGGCATTTGTCTAAGCCGACCGGCCTTAACCCGGACCAGACCGAGCATAAATCTGAACCTAGACTGCTATGTACGGCCGTTCAAGAGCCTAATCGACTATTGACAACTATAGAACGACATTCGAACTTAATTACTCTTCACCATGTTTTCGCTTACGTCCTGCGGTTTGTGAATAATTGCCGTCGTAAAGGCCAGACTACTAACCACGGTCATAACACCCGCTACAAGGCCAAAGTCGCCTTGAGTAAAACTTCATGTACTACGCCTTCGGTGCAGGAGTTAAGTAACGCCAGAGATCTCTGCGTCAAGCTCATACAAGAGCTGGCCTTCAGCGCAACATTGCAACGGCTCCGTCGTGGCGCTCAAATCATCGATCCGCTCCGCAGCCTAACGCCATTTGTCGACGCCCAGGGCTTACTCAGGGTGGGCGGAAGACTTAATCATTCTGAGATGTCGTATGAATCTAAGCACCCCCTTCTGCTTCCTAAACATCATCAGTACATCAACTTGATCTGCGATCATTACCACAAGTTAGCCTTACATGCCGGACCGCGCACCACTCAAGCGCTGATTAACGGCGAATTTTGGATTATTGCGTTACGCTCCCTACTTCGACTACGCGTTCATGCGTGCATGCGGTGTTTCCGTCTGCAATCTAAGCCTCGTCCACCTATGATGGCTGCTTTACCATCATCTAGAGTCACTCCATCGCCGCCTTTCTGCAGGGTGGGAATTGATTTCGCTGGACCCTTTGACACAAAGGCAAATCATTTGCGTACCTCGAAGCTTTTAAAATCTTATCTTTGTCTATTTGTCTGCATGACTACTAAGGCTGTGCACTTGGAGATGGTATCCGACCTATCCACCGATGCCTTTCTCGCAGCTTTACACCGTTTCACGTCAAGACGAGGGCTACCCTCTGATATTTATTC
Source organism: Prosapia bicincta (assembly GCA_036971475.1). NCBI lineage: Eukaryota > Metazoa > Arthropoda > Insecta > Hemiptera > Cercopidae > Prosapia > Prosapia bicincta. The sequence goes on from JBAIZL010000001.1 coordinate 6,665,572, forward strand.
TGACAACGGCACGAATTTTGTTGGAGCCGCGAACCGCCTGAGTGAGGTCTATCAACTGCTTGACCACTCGAAATCGCTTATCAAGCGCAAACTCGCCGACCAACGCATTGAATGGCACTTCAACCCTCCAGCCGCACCACATTTCGGCGGACTTTGGGAGGCTGCCGTCAAATCCGCTAAAGGACTTATGCACCGCACGATTGGTAATACGGTATTAAACCCTGAGGAATTGTCTACGTTGTTTACCCGGATAGAGGCTATTCTTAACAGTCGCCCTATTTTCGAGGTTTCGCCTGACCCCAGCGAAGGATCGTCTTTCCTCACTCCCGGACATTTTCTTATTGGACGTCCGCTCCTTGCACTTCCGGAGAGATGTTACCCCGAACCGCCTCTTAAATCTCGTTGGTCCATGATTCAGCAAATGACCAACCGTTTCTGGAAGACTTGGTCTACTCAGTACCTGCATTCGCAGATTCAACGCCGCAAGTGGCACAAGAACTCCTCACCGCTTCAGGAGGATCAACTCGTCTTTATCACTGGAGAGCATCCGAGCCCCCTTCATTGGCCTATGGGTCGGATCATACGTCTACATCCTGGACACGACCAGGTATCCCGTGTAGCTACTGTCAAAACCTCGCACGGCCAGCTGAAGCGACCTGTCCACAAGCTTGTTGGCTTTCCGCTGCAGCATTGAGTTTTCACCTTTGGTTTCTTCGGCACTCTTGCCCCTTCCTTTTGTTTCTCTTGTTTTTCCTTCGTTTCCCCCTGCTATTTTCTTCGGCACCTTCGGTTTCCGGTGCTTTAATAGTTCTTCGCCCACTACCCACCTGGCGGATTAAAAACATTCGTTTTGGTGGGCGGAATGTTCGAGTCAGCGCTCGAAGCTTGAACGTGTTACCGCGACCTATATTCAAAACGCTCAGCTGGCCTGGACAGTAATGGTCACGTGACGTCTGACCTACCAATCGATGTATGGATTGCGTATTGATTTTTCTGTGTGGCCTCTGCCCCCACTCCCTCAGCTAGCATTTCCGTAAGTTAGTTGGTTCGTTGTCTCGGAACTGTCGTACAGTTAACAGCCTCGTTAAAGTACCTCGTGCGTAAAGTTTCACCGCGTGTGTAAAGTGCCGCTTCGACCGTAAAACCTCGTACAAGTGTTAAAACTATTCGTTTTATTGTGTGTTCGTGTAAACGCGTTGTTATAGACGTTATTTGCTTAGACTTTAAGTTACGATCGCCGTTTAGTAGAACTCTTTGTTCAGTTACGCGCCATAGTTATAAATGACTTTATGCCTTTTAAAATGCAGCCTATTGATTTCCCGTTTAAGTTCTAGTTTATACCTCGCCTGGATCGGATTCCTACAAACTGGGTACCCAGGACTTCTGCCGCCACGAGATCTACGCACGTTGCAATTTTGCCCTTTCTTTCTTCACGAGGGTAAGTGCTGACTAAGCTTAAGTACTTATGATTTATTTATGTGTAAATTCAGTGCGAATTATTTGTTATTAAATGTGTTTGTACGGAACTAACTATTGCTTTCAAACGTTCGTAATTGCGTGCTTAGCGATTAAAGTAAGACACATTTTGCCGCCACTTCTTATTACTGAACATTTCTATTGTATTATTTCGGATCTTTCTCGAACCTCGCTTTCTTCTAAATTTTAGCTAGCGCCAGTCGCTTCAAGAATGATGAAATGTAGTAGCTTTAAATACCTCTTATATTATATTTCTACACAAGAAATACTCATTGGTTTAAGAAATTAAGCTTTCATATAATGATGCTACTGAAGCATTTTGTATTGAAGGTTTTAAATCTTAAATCAGTGTTATTTGTAGGGAATTGCTATGTAACGTTATACCACTTTGAGTGATAATTACTTCTGTAAAAAAGTCCAATCCTCCAAATGTCCTGAGCTGCATTATCTTATGCCATAAATATAATTAACTTCCGAGGAAGTGGCTAACTTCCAAAAAAAAGAATGAAATTCGTATGACAACAGGTTTGTTACACTAGACAAATGAGGAAAAATATAACTACTTTTTGTAGCCCTTTTTTGTGTCAAATTTTGCTGGATTACAAAAAAAAAATTCCTAAATATTTCCTAAAAATTTTAATTGTTTAAACCTTACATTTATTTTATTATAATTAATACTATATACATGTTGAATTATTATGTAGTTTAATTGAAATATTTATAAATAATAGAATATATTGTAGTTTTAAATATAGACAAAATAATATTTTTTAGTTTTTTTGAAAATAATATATTGTAGTTGTAGATATAAATAAGTTATTTATATTTGTTAACCTCCATATAATTTTATTAAATAGTTTAGAATTTATCTTTGTCATAAAAACATGTTTTATGAGAAGCATACACAGTGAAATGTCAAAAATGATTAAATTATATGTGTAACTTAATGAAAAATTTTGAACTTACTTGTTGATGTGTTCTGAAATTATAATTTCATTGACAAAGCCGACCCACTACTGCCAGCGGTCTATCTAGGTTTTTGAGCGTGGAGGGGATTGGTTTAAGCTAGCTGTTTACTAAGGAATGGAATAAGGTATTAGATTTGAAATGTGTGTGGTTGTTTAAGTTATGTTCTTTTTGTGATGTGTATGTTTTAATATTTCAAAATTTTCTTTAGTGGTTAGTTTGTTACTATGGTTTAAAATGTGGAAAATATTTAAATTAGTATGGATGTTTGTGTATGTGTGTTGGGTGTTTAGTATGTGTGTTGCATAGCTGGATTTTGGATTTATGTTTTTTATGTCATTCTTGTACTCTTTGAATCTTGTGTTAAATGATCTACCGGTTTGGCCAATACAGAAGCTGGGGCAGTTGTTACATGTTATTTTGTATAAACCGGATATATTGTATTTGTGTGTTTGTTGTTGATAGATTTGTCTTAAAGTGTTTGTTGTTTTGTATGATATTTGAATTTTCTGAATCTGGAAGCAATTGTGTGTGTGTTTGTTTATGAGGCTTGCCTATGGGTTCCTTCATCTCAGGTATCTTGACTGATATATTCCTCCACCATATCGAATAGTAATACATTCTACAAAAGAACAAACATTCAGACAAAATAATTTACTACCATAGATGGTAGACAATATTTAACTATTATACAACAACAAATGGCAAATCAAACAACTACACAATTACTTCAACACCCCATATCAAAACCTATTATATACACTCAGATTAGAAGACAACATGAAATCAATTTTCATGACCTTACAATTACCAAACTCTTCATCAAATACAATTTCAAAATAAAGGAAACCAACAACCACTGATGCTGTCATACACAACACATCTATCACCCCACACTGCATTTAGTCAGTGTCAGTAAAATGTTTGTTAACAAAATGATTATTTCAAAATGCCTCAGCAAGTAAGTAAAAAAGTATCCACTCAGTTACACAATAATTACTTTAAATTTTATTAGTGAATTCAAGATGATTACAACAAGCAACTTTAAAATGATTAGCTTCACAGTGAAATACATTTCATTTTTGATATATGGAATTGCTTTAATCATGTTTTATTATATTACATGTTATTGTTTGAGTGTAAAAATCAGTGTTTAAATTAACGTTGCTATTGATCTAATATTGTTCCAAGGAATATTAACTAAGAATTTAATTCTGTTGACACAAATATTCTTGAATTTTGAATTTACAGACATCTTATATATATATATATATATATATTGTAACATTTATAGAATGGGCTATATAATATTATTTAAGAATTGGAAAATATATTAGAAATAACTCACACAAAATTTAGAAAGAAATTCATAAAGATTTTGGTTAGGTTAAATTGAAATTAAATTTAGGTAAAAGCATAGAATTATAAACAAGGTATTTGAACTGAAAAATCCATTAAGAAATTTGTTGTATCAAATAAAATTTAAAATAAGAAAATCTAATAATAGTTATGTGTAAACAGATTTGTAAACTGTAGGAACATAGGGCTAAGTAATTACTTGAAGGAGAAAGTGAACACGTTTGTAAACAAAAGAAAATTGTAAACAATGAAAGGTTATGTTTATGAAAGACCAAGCAAAACACACACAATTCAGAACTATTTCAAAAGTAAAACACAAAGACACTTCACACACTAATAATATTAATAAAATAAACACTGGAAGGTTTGTTGACGATAGGAAATTGAAACAGTAAGTTTCAATCAGGTTTAACCAAGTTAAAACGCCATTCTAAACAAACGTGTGATATGTCAGCTGTAAAACAGATGTAGGTCAGTGTGACAATCGATTTTAGTGAAGAAAAAGAAAACAAACTAGATTACAGGCAACATGTGTTTTTTGGAGAAGAAAGGCGGCCATATTTTAAGAATTTTAGAAAAAAAGGACGCGTAGTGAGAGTGGAGTGGATTCTAGCGTGGGTGACGCTACGAGAGGAAGCAGACCTTGCTGACCAGTCAAAATTCTATTTTTTTTGAAAGAGTTCGTCTAAATTATACAGTTTTGTGAGTAAACTTGGCCAGATTAAACAGGAATAAGAAAATTGAAAGAGTTAATACAGTGAAAATATAATTTGAAAGAACTAAAACGGATTTAAGTGTGTGAATTGTTTAAATTGGAGAGAACGGGAATTTACGTAAGCGACCAGCAAAATTTTGATATTTATTAATTTGAGTAATAGCGCTATAAAAATAACTTTAATGGACTTTTAAGATAATAAAGAAGTTTAAATTTGTATATTAGGATATCTTGTAGTTAATTAATAGTAAGAAATAAATCCAGTTCAAATAGTTTGGCTTTTTTTTTGCATTTTCAAAATTTAATATTGTTTGTTCAAAATTTATTTAATTCACCTAAGAATTTCTAAAAATATAGCCCATACTATAACCCCGAGATATAAAGAGATCTTAAACTAGCCAAGGGTATTAAAATGTGGTAACTAAAAAATTAAAAGAAAATAAGAGTTAGTATATTTTGTTAAAAATTGTTAAGTTGTAAAATTTTGTTTTGTGTATTGTTTAATGTCGAGATGAAATTGTAATAATAAATGTTAATGAATTATTCTTGAGTAGTTTTTTTTTTTTTGGTTATTAAATAGAAATAATATATTTTCATTTAATAAAATAAAAGTACATTGTATTGTGTTTTATAGATATTTTACATTTGGCACACCAACGTGGGGTACGATTATTAGAAAAATAATAATAAAGAATAAATTATTCAGGAGTTTGTGTTTTTAATAAGAAATAAAATATCTTATAATAAGAAAAAAAATTTTATTTAGAGGGATTTTGAATCAAAATTAATTTAGAACTTTTTATATGAAAACCATTTGAACTGGAAATAGATTTAGACAAAATTTTATAAAATTAAACACTGAGTTGAATCGAATCAAGGCTAGGTTTATAGTATATATAAAAATGGTTTATGTGTATAATAAGTTTACTTACAGCTAAAAAAGAAAAAATATAGGCGAGCTGGTAGTTGTAGGGGACTAGGAAAAAGGGACAATTTTGGAAATGAAAGAAATAAAAATGGAAGGCACAGATATGCCAATAGGAAACATTGAGGTAGAAGAAGCTAGGGGACTACTACCTATGCAAACCCAACAAAAAAAATGGGGAAATAATGAGAATGAAGATTTAAGGGAGATGATGAGATCTCTCATGGAAATGAGCCGAAAAGGAAAAGAGGAGATGAAAGAAATGAGTGAGAATATGAATAGACAATTAGATAAGATGGACGAATTAAAAAAGGAATTAAAGGAGAATATAAACGAAGTAAAAGGAGAGATAAAGGAGGAAAATAAGGAGATGAGAGAAGAGATGAACAGAGGATTTGCCTCAAGTAGGTTGGAAATGAATAGGTTGGATAAGAAATTCGAAAGCCTAAAGGAAGAAAATAGGAGAATGATAGAGGATATGAGGGAACAGTGGAGAAAAAAGAATAATGCTGTAGTAGAGGATGAGAGAAGAGACTTAGAGGAGAAAGATGGAGAATTAGAGGAGATTAAGGAAAATTTTGAGAAAACAAATGAAATAATAGCTGATGAGATAGAAATTAATAAAAAAGAGATAGAGAAAGTCGAATATATAACAAAGAAAAACACAGAAGAGTTAGGAGAGTTAAAATTAAGAAATGAAGTAGGAAAGATGGAGGTACTGCCAATAAAAAATATAACAATTCAAACCGCAACTAAAAGGAAGACTGAACAGATTAATAAAATGAAAATGGTAATAGGAGAAATGGAAGGAGTTAAATATCCGTTTCAATGCATAGTGGTACAAAGCTTGTTGAGAGAAATGATCATAGGTACGGATATGTTAATGGATGTGGAGGCACAACTCAAGTTTGGAAAATGGGAAATGGAATTTAAATATGAGAGAAACACAGAAAATAAAACTTATGAAGCAGATGAAAGATACAATGGAGATGTAAACGGTGTTAAGGCCAGGACAGGCGTGGGGACAAGAAAAGAGCAGCTTCCCCACAGTCAATCGGAAAACTAAGACCATAGGAAACCCAGGAATAGAAATTAAATAGAGGAAACAAGTTTACAGGCATTAATAGACACAGGCAGTAAAATGACATGTATCAAGGAGAAGTCGAGAGAAAGGAAAATAACAAAGGATAATAAGATGGAAACAACAGGAATGACTCAGGATATAAAAGTATTAGGAGAAGGAAGCGAATGTAGGAGGGATAGATAACAAATAAACCGGAAATGACAATGGACCAGAAATGACTTAATAATTAAACAAACACTTGAAAAAAAATAAAGAAAGAAAAAATATATAAATTTAAATAAAATAGGAAGGGAGATATTAAATATAGGTAAAGGAAGCAATATGAATAAACTCTAGGTGACTATGTGTATAAGAAAACGTTAGCAGGAGATAAGTTTTAAGGGATGGTAACTATATCTACGATAATTTATGGGTAACTTCGTCGAATATTGAGAATAATGAATAAAGATAAATAGGTATCTATGTTAATAAATATTGAAGCATCGTTGTAATAAATAAAATATGGTAATTATGTATATTTAAACTTCGTCGTATTGTAAGGGAGAATCTGCGTTGATAAATAATGGAACTTCGTCGTATATATTATATATTATAAAAGAAATATGAATCTATGATAATAAATATTAAAGCATCGTTGTAATAAAAATATGGTAATTGTGTATTTAAACTTCGTCGTATTGTAAGGGAGAATCTGCGTTGATAAATAAGTATTAAAACAAAATTTATATTCGTTGATATAGGGACAGTGTAATCGAAGGAACTATAGATATGATCAAATAGAGGATATGAAATTGCAACCTTTAAAAATATTAGATGTTAAACTTCATACAAAATAAACTGAAATGATATAAGAAAATAATTGAACTGGATGAGCATAACAATATAAAAAGGGGAAATATAATTTGGAAAAAGGGGAATTTGAAAATAAAATGAAATATATAAATAACGTCGATAATATGTGAAATAAAATAAATGTCTACGTGAATAAGGGTGTTAATGATGTTGATGTCGTCGAAAATATGTTAAAATAAAATAAATGTCTACGTTAATAAGTGGAGGTAAGGTGAATTACCGTCATATATATATGTAACAAAGTATATAGTATAATAAAGAGTTTAAAAAAAAAAAAAAAAATAATAATAATAATAATAAAATAATAGTAATATGAAATTGGGGTTAAATTTAATATAGTTGTGTTCAGATAGAGTTGATAGATTTATAACTGAAGTGAGGTTGAGGCAAGGTTAAGACAAATTAATTTTAATTGAAAAAAAAATTTATGATGAATAGTTGGGAGGATGCGAAAAAAGAGATAGTAAATAGAATAATAAATAACAACATATAAAATTAATGAAATAGTATTATGCGAGTTTTAAACTAGTATAAACCATGTAAGACAAGTAGCTTGAAGTTTTCAGCTCAGTATTTGATTGGTAAAGAGTTAAGATAAAATTGTATTATAGAATTAAGTATAAATGGACGAAAGTGGACAGATGAAGGTATAAATGACTTTTAAGTGGACAATTATAAAAGTGGTAAAGACAATGGACAATAAGTTAGCCAAAGTGTTGAGGTATAACATACTCAATAAAAATGTGTTCAGGTAGTTATTAAATAAAATGTACAAGTAGGAAATAAATGTAAATTTAAATTTAATTTTAAAAAAAAAAAAATATGTATATTTAAGCAAGCTTGTAAAATGTAAAAAAAATGTGTAATGTAGATATTAGGATTATTTTTTTTGTTTAAATTAAATTAGGGGACATTGTAACATTTATAGAATGGGCTATATAATATTATTTAAGAATTGGAAAATATATTAGAAATAACTCACACAAAATTTAGAAAGAAATTCATAAAGATTTTGGTTAGGTTAAATTGAAATTAAATTTAGGTAAAAGCATAGAATTATAAACAAGGTATTTGAACTGAAAAATCCATTAAGAAATTTGTTGTATCAAATAAAATTTAAAATAAGAAAATCTAATAATAGTTATGTGTAAACAGATTTGTAAACTGTAGGAACATAGGGCTAAGTAATTACTTGAAGGAGAAAGTGAACACGTTTGTAAACAAAAGAAAATTGTAAACAATGAAAGGTTATGTTTATGAAAGACCAAGCAAAACACACACAATTCAGAACTATTTCAAAAGTAAAACACAAAGACACTTCACACACTAATAATATTAATAAAATAAACACTGGAAGGTTTGTTGACGATAGGAAATTGAAACAGTAAGTTTCAATCAGGTTTAACCAAGTTAAAACGCCATTCTAAACAAACGTGTGATATGTCAGCTGTAAAACAGATGTAGGTCAGTGTGACAATCGATTTTAGTGAAGAAAAAGAAAACAAACTAGATTACAGGCAACATGTGTTTTTTGGAGAAGAAAGGCGGCCATATTTTAAGAATTTTAGAAAAAAAGGACGCGTAGTGAGAGTGGAGTGGATTCTAGCGTGGGTGACGCTACGAGAGGAAGCAGACCTTGCTGACCAGTCAAAATTCTATTTTTTTTGAAAGAGTTCGTCTAAATTATACAGTTTTGTGAGTAAACTTGGCCAGATTAAACAGGAATAAGAAAATTGAAAGAGTTAATACAGTGAAAATATAATTTGAAAGAACTAAAACGGATTTAAGTGTGTGAATTGTTTAAATTGGAGAGAACGGGAATTTACGTAAGCGACCAGCAAAATTTTGATATTTATTAATTTGAGTAATAGCGCTATAAAAATAACTTTAATGGACTTTTAAGATAATAAAGAAGTTTAAATTTGTATATTAGGATATCTTGTAGTTAATTAATAGTAAGAAATAAATCCAGTTCAAATAGTTTGGCTTTTTTTTTGCATTTTCAAAATTTAATATTGTTTGTTCAAAATTTATTTAATTCACCTAAGAATTTCTAAAAATATAGCCCATACTATAACCCCGAGATATAAAGAGATCTTAAACTAGCCAAAGGTATTAAAATGTGGTAACTAAAAAATTAAAAGAAAATAAGAGTTAGTATATTTTGTTAAAAGTTGTGAAGTTTATTTTTGTTCTGTTTATTGTGTTAATTGTTTACTTGTTGAATTAATAAATAATTGTAATAAAGAATTTAAATTACAAATGCCTGAGTAGTGTTGTGTGTTATAAAAATTATTTTACAATATATATATATATATATATATATATATATATATATATATATATATATATATATATATATATATATATAATCATTATAAGTCAAGTATACTGCTCTGTTTGATATCCACAACATAGTTATGTTTATAATTATTGACAGAATATTTACATCCCCTATCTAGTTAATTATCACAATTTTAGTCGATTTCCATTAGTTTGGTTTAATTTTAATTTTGCCTCAGAGCTCTACAATTTAATATTATTCATATTCAGAATAACTGATTATTTAAATTTACTTCTAATGTATGTGCTAATATATTTTCAAATAAATTTAAAAATTTTACTAAAATTATAAAGTATTGTTTATTTAAAATTTTTTAAAATTTAGTAGGTATATTATTTGAAAAAGTTATATGTCAGAATTTTCAATATTCTGTGGATGAATTATAAATTTATTACTGTTATAAATTTATATTGTTATGGATAAAAAATGTAATTGTTATCAGCTTTGAGCAACTTCTAACTTCTTTCAATATTGATTAATTTTAATGTTCGAGCATTATTCTCCTTTTAAATTACAACAGTACATCTAAAGACCTCACATGCTATATTTATTTTATACATACATAAAATTTAGAAGTTGCTTGATGTAATAATCTTGAATTCACTGATTAACTAATTTTAAAAATACTTAACTAAATGAATACTTAATTGTTTATGGGTTTCAAAACATTTGTTCCTTTTACAAAGCACACGTAAAATTTAGATTTCGAGTTATATTCTTGTAAACTTGATTAATGCTTGTGTTGATCAGTTAAACATTAACGTCAGAAATTATTACAATAATGACTGCCAAACTTATAATTCTTAGTTTAGTTTTTTTAACAAACTAAACAAAACCTCATCAAAACAAATTATTTTCAATCTCAATGTGATTTTGAGATCTAGAAATCTGTTAATGATTTTTTTTACTATCTCAATGACTATCACTTCTATTAATGTTAGTGATGAGAATCACTTCAGATTTTGTTTTCACCATTTTTTTTATAAACTCATTTCTCATTTACTTATTTTTATTTATGAGAAATAATTTTATAAACAAGTATAAATGAAAAGGCCAAAATTTGGATGTTAAATACCATATTAATATTTAGTAACTAATACTTACTTAATCATGACATATTTAAACAAAAAAAAATTTTAAATAGAATGGAGAAGGTGGTATTTTTTCTATAAAGAGAAGGAACAGTTTCAGAAAAACTTAAATACATTTTGCTTGTTAGAGATGGGAAATTGATATTTCCCAGATTGCACCTAAATATACGAAATGAAAATATAACAAACTCACTAAATCACTTTAATAATAGAATGCTATTATTTAAGATAGTAATTTGTCGGCAGAAGATGCAAATGTTTTAATAACAGAGAATACAGGACCATGTCTAACTCCTTTAACCTTTAAAGTATATCCTTTAACATCATTAAACATTTTCTAGGATGTAATTGATAAATTATTTACTATAAGAATTATTGAGTGAGTAAGTGAACTTACTTGCTAGCGTGTTTCAAAACAATCGTTTCATAAATGACAATTGTATCAGCTTTGTAAAGGAAACAATTGTTTTGAAATAGGTCAGTAAGTTCGAAAGTATTTACTTAGTTATGCAATAACTACTTATAGTTTAATCAGCAAATTCAAAATTACTACAAGCAACTTTAAATTATTTATTCAAAAACAAACAAATTTTAAACAAATTACAAACTTAGATATATATTATAATATACACAAATAAAAAGTCTCATTGCTATTAGTTTTAATATTTAACAATGCTGAAACATGTTACTTTGATTACAACCTGTCCATCGACCTTTACCAAACAATTTACATATTTATTGTAAGAGCGGTACAAGAAACAAATTCTAAGTTTCTCAACTCAATTCCAACAAAAATTCTCAACTCAATCTCAAATTTCCCAATTAATTTTTGGTTAAAATAATTTTGTTGAATTTTCCCTAGTTAAGTACCAGAAAAGTTTTCCTAAACAATTATAAACTTCTTAACATTATATTCTAGGCTGCAGGAGGCTAAAAGAAATTTAATAATGGAAATGAAAAAAATTAAGGTTAAAGGAGATAAGGTTTATATATCTAAGAATTCAAGTGAATTGGTCAGGAGTAAAATCCTTTCTTTATTGGTTACCTTGAAAAAAAATAATAAGCGTGAATATAAATAAAATAATTATTGGAATTACAAAAATTTTTCAAATTATTTTTTACTATCACTACTAACATTGTGTTTTTTCTCTAAATGAGATTTTAATCGATGTTTATGTTTGAACTGTGATGGACAATGATTACACTTGAATTGTGGCTCCTTATTGCACTCAAACTTCATATGAGTATAAAGTGATTGGTAATACTGGTAGATACGTCCACATACACATGGAAAAATTTGTACACCAGGAAGACTTTTCTTCAATTTATTACCTAAAATAAAAAAAGTATATGTAGCAAGGCTACATAAATAAATGTATATATATATATATATTATAAAGATATTTTATAAAACGCAATACAACTATTTCTTTTATATTAAATATTTATTTTATTGATGATATCAAATTTCTATTTAAACCAAATACAAACTTCTCAGGAACAATTCATTAACATTTATTATAACATTTCTTTCAACATTAAAACAATACACAGAACAAAAATTTATAACTTAACAAGTTTTAACAAACTCGGTTTTTTCTTTTGATTTTATAGTTACACAATTTTAATACCCTTGGCTAATTTTACGATCTCTTACAATCTCGGGGTTTATAGCATGGGCTATATTTTTACTTCTTTTGTTAATTAATTAAATTTTGAAAAAACAATATTAAATTTTGAAATTAGTTTTAATAAATATTTTCCTGATGGAAAAACTTTAATTTGGAATAAGCAAAAAAAACGAAACTATTTGAACTGGATTATGATCTTATTTCTATTAATCACAAGATATTCTAATGTACAAAATTAAACTTCCCTATTATCCTAAGAGTCCACTAAAGTTTATTTTTTTTATATAGCGCTAGGTACTTAACTTATCAAATAACGGCGAATGGCTGCTTGCTCACACGTAGAATTCCGTTGTCTTTAAATTTCACTTTTTACACACTTAAATTCGTTTTAGTTCTTTCAAATTATATTAACCCTTGTACTATATCTTTTAATTCACTTAATCCTGTTAATCTGGCTAAGTTTCTTCACAAATCTGTATAATTTTGACGAAGTTTCTAATAAATAGAATTTTGACTGCACAGGGCAGGTCCGTTTCCTCGGCGTCACCACGCCAGAATGCTCTAACTACGCGTCCTTAGATTTTAAACAATTGTTTGTTTTTTTAATATGGCGGCTCCTCCTTCTTCTAAAACACATGTTGCTATATTTTAGTTCAATTTCTTCTCACTATAGTCGACTGCACACTTGACCTACTTCTTGCTTTCACCTCTGTTTTTACAGCTGATGCAATAACGCGATTGTTTACAATGGCGTTTTAATTTGGTTAAACTTGAGTTGAAACTTACTGTTTCAATTTTCCTTCCTTAACAACCCTTCCAGTGTTTATTTAATTATTATTATTAGTGTGTGAAGTGTCTTTGTGTTTTACTTTTGAAAATATTTCGAAATGTGTGTGTTTTGACTGGATTCAAAGAACATAACCTTTCATTGTTTACAATCGTTTTTCACTTTTCCTTCAAGTAATTACTTATGCCCCATGTTACTAGTATTTACAATTTTGTTTGACATATAACTATTATTAGATTATCTTGTTTTAAATTTTATTTTATACAACAAATTTCCTTATGTATTTTCAGTTCAAATATCTTATTTATATGTTACAACCGTTTTATAACCTTTCTAGGCTTTTACCTAAATTTCGTTTCAATTTAATCTAACCAATCTTTTAATGAATTTCTTTTTTTAAATTTTGTGTGAGTTATTTCTAATATATTCTTCCAATTCTTAAATAATATTATATAGCCCATTCTATAAATGTTACAATATATATATATATATATATATATATATATATATATATATATATATATATATAATGTAATATTTTATGTATGTAATTTTGAATAATTTAAATAATTTCTTTATAATAAAACAAAATTTAATAATAATAATCCTTAGAAAACAATACAGTTAGAATCACAAACTGATTGTAACCCTAACAGTAAAATTTAGATTCCTTTTTTTTATTACTTACCATTTATAGTAATAAATAAAATACTTTCTTATAACTCAATTAATCTTTGTTTAATTTAGTTTTTTTTGATTATTCTAGTTACACAATTTTTTTAATACACTTTCTATGTCTTAATTTAGCTGAATATCACAAGACTTTTTTCGCAGGTTATTCGGTGGGTATTAATTATTACAAATTAAAAACTGGTTTATGCAATTACTGTTTTAATAAATTTTATAAAAGAAATTTCTAGGCCTAAAGTTATTAATTAAAAAAAAATATATATTAAAATGTTTTTTTTATGAATTTAATTTACTAATTTTGCAATGGTTTTACAATATTAACTTAAATATTAATTTACAATCTTTTCCTAATTTATTACTTATCTGAGGTTTAATGTTTTTGTCCAAATTTCTAGCCTTTTAAATTTATTTCTATAATCAAATCTTTTACCACTACGCTAAAAGTTCTATCAACTTTTAGTTAGGCTAGCTTTCTTAACACTTGAATTTTTCCTTTAATAAAATTTTGGACCCACTAAGTTTTTTGCTTCCAGTTTCAATGCAACCTTTTCCAACAATGAATTTTTCTATTGAGATTCTAGAGAGAATAAAACTTTTTTTCATTGTTGAAGCATCTATTACATAACCCGCTGATTATTTGATTTTCATCTCCTTCCTGGACAGTTAAGTTTTGATCCTCTATGCAATAATTTTAGGTTTTGTATATTTCTACATTTGAAAAACATCAGCGGTTTCATAATTATACTAGCCACCAGCTTGGTTTTAATATTTTATAATAACTTTTTTCTTAGGTTATGGCTCAATTGTTTACATTTTCTTTTTTTATCCATTTCTAATTCACTTCTATTATATTCCGAATTATTGTTATTTATTGTTTTATATAAAAACATTACAATATATATATATATATATATATATATATATATATATGAAGTTAATATATTACTATGTGAGTAATTTTATCCACCATTAAGTGATATATTAGTAATATATTAACTTCATAAAGTCAGTGCAACGGAAAAACAATGGATAATGTTAAATATCAAGAATATATATATATATATATATATATATATATATATATATATATTGTAACATTTATAGAATGGGCTATATAATGTTCTTTAAGAATTGGAAAAATAGATTAGAAATAACTCACACAAAATTTAAAAAAGAAATTCATTAAAAGATTGGTTAGATTAAATTGAAACTAAATTTAGGTAAAAGCCTAGAAATGTAAACAAGGTATTTGAACTGTAAATGCATAAGGAAATTTGTTGTATCAAATAAAATTTGAAACAAGATAATCTAATAATAATTATATTCAAAGAAAATTGTAAATATTAGTAACATAGGGCATAAGTAATTACTTGAAATAGAAAGTGAAAAACGATTGTAAACAATGAAAGGTTATGTTCTATGAATTCAGCTCAAAACACACACAATTCGAATTATTACAAAAGTAAAACGCAAAGACACTTCACACACGAATAATAATAATTAAATAAAAACTGGAAGGTTTGTTAAGGATCGGAAAATTGAAACAGTATGTTAACAAAATTAAAACTGGTGAAAACAATCGCGTTATTGCATCAGCTGTAGAAACAGAAGAAAGTAGGGCAGAGACAGTCGACTCTAGTGGGAAGGAATCGAACTAAATTATAGCAACATGTGTTTTAGAAGAAGGAGAAGCCGCCATATTTTAAACATTATTAAAAATCTAAAGACGCGTTAGTTGGTTATAGCGTGGTGACGCCATGAGATGGGACCTGCCATGACCAGTCAAAATTCCTTTTGAAAAAAGCCGTCAAAATTATACAGATTTGTGAAGAAACTTGGTAATTTTAAATAAGGAGAAGTGAATTTAAAGATAAAGTACAGTGGTAATATAATTTGAAGGAACTAAAACGAATTTAAGTGTGTAAAAAGTGAAATTTGAAGAGAACGAAATCTTACGTAAGCGACCTGCAGAATTTCGATATTTGATAAGTTAAGTATATAACGCTATAAAAAATAAACTTTAGTGGACTCTTAAGATAATAGGGAAGTTTAAATTTGTACATTAGAATATCTTGGATTTAATTGATAGATAGTAGGAAGAATCATAATCCAGTTCAAATAGTTTCGCCTTTTTGCTTATTCCAAATTAAAGTTTTTCCATCAGGAAAATATTTATTAAAACTAATTTCAAAATTTAATAGTTTTTTCAAAATTTATTTAATTAACAAAAGAATTAAAAAAATATAGCCCATGCCTATAAACCCAGAGATAGTAAGAGATCTTAAAATTAGCCTAGGGTATATGAAAATTTGTAACTAAAAATCAAAGAAAGTGAGTTTAGTATATTGTGTTAAAATTTGTTAAGTTTATTTTTGTTCTGTGTATTGTTTAAATGTTGAAATAAAAATTATTATAATAAAGAATTATGAATTGTTCCTGAGTAGTTGTTTTTGTTTTAAAAAGAAATTAAATATCATTCAATAAAATTAATAACAATAAACCCCGTTGCGTTTTTTTTATAAATTATGTTATAATATATATATATATATATATATATATATATATATATATATATATATATATAACTAATTCAATGATTACTTATTAAATCGAACTTCAATTTTCTAAAAAAATTTAACTACTAATTTATGAATGGTCAGCTAGTTTCAGCAGTAAGGCACACAACAAGTACTCTTTACAAATTAACATTTCTTATTTTTAAGTCTAATATTATCTTACAACAAATTATGTTCACTGATTTATCTCTAGACGTGAAGTTACTGTGTTATGGCTTGTAATTTATGAATTTCGTTATTATGCCTGTATTCTGAGTTTACTTTGCTGACTTTAAATTTAAATTTACAAAAAATGAGCTTCTAATAATTATTTAATTTCTACTAAAGTCACTCGGTTGATCCTTTGCGTTCCTATGTGTTGATGTTGTGGTCCGCTTTGTGTCCAAGATGATGATGGAACTCCTTCATTATTCTCTCATTTTCGATTTCCCGGATTGGGCTCCTTTACCTCCAACTTCCAGGGTTAAGGTTCTCCTTCTCAGGTTGTCTGGACTTCTGCCCTTTCTGGCTTTAGTAACTTCCTTTTCCTCCAGCCCTCAAAACTTAACTGATCCCTCTTCTTCAATGCCTTGATTGCTTTCTCCTTCCATTGGATCCCTTTCTCCTATTTTGTGTACCAATGATCTTTCTTTTTCTTATTTTAGCCAATCCTGGAATGTCTTTCATTTTTTTCTCAATTGTCTAAATTTCATGTCCCTTTTTGAATGTGTCTTATTTTGGACATTACAGCTTTCACCTAAATAAAATCTAGTTTAGTGACTGATGGCTTATGGGATTGTCCTTCCTTAATCTGTTAGATCATTGTTCAAATTCCTAGTTTAGATGTTTCAATAAATTTGAATTTTTTTCATCTTTAAAATTAATGGTATAACAAGCCTTGAGCCTATAGATTTACAATAGATCTATAATTTATGCTAGTCACTGCTTCAAAAGTAGGTCTAAAATGATCTTTTCTTACCAGCTACTTTGAACAGACTCCTTCATTATAATACACAAATATAAGTAAAAAAATAGTACTTTTCCAATAATTTAGCCTACCTATTATATTGAATTTTAGAATTAAAATAGAAAAACATTTTATATACAAATAACATAATTTTGATGAATGACATTCAAATTCTTCTATAAAGTTGAAAGAAAGCTATTTTATTGCCTGACCATACTTCTGAATCCTGCGAATAGTAGACTCTTTACTCACCGTGACATATTATGTTCTATTATTGTTTTGTGTTCAATTATTGGTCTTTGTTTTGTTTTTTTAACTATCAGAGTCTTTAAACCCATGTGCAATGAATGAAAGTACAGTCTAACCTCAATAATTCGAACTAAGTGGGACCGGAGCCTATCCGGATTACCAAAAATCTGGAATAACCAAAGAATACCTAGAATACCAAAGAAAGAAAACATATTCTTACAGAAAAACACTGTTATATAGTACAAATGACGTTGGACACACATAATAAAACCACTAAAAAACATATACTGTATGTTTAGCCATACATTTACATTTGAAAAATTAAAACACTAAAATCTACTTTCTTGGATTTTAGTGATGATCAGCTGTGTTAGTTTTGTGAATCGCTTGTGAGCTGACCTATCACTCATCTGCTTCAACATTAGGAGCTCTGTTGAACTTGTTTCTACCTGATGTTCAAAATAAATCATTAGGTCATCTAAGTGGGATACTGCTTCTGCGTGACTGAAAATATTTGGTTGATTAGCACTGTCATCATCAGACAAGCATTCTTTGGTGACTGTTAATTGGCGCACATCATAGCTCTTTTCCATCTGTCTAACCAGCCTTGGTTAGCATACAAATTTGGGAATCCATCAGGCAACTGTTTATTTAGGCTCAAGGATTTTTGTTGGACGATCGGTCCTGAAAGTGACAAACATCATTCTTATTCAGAACTAAACCACAGGAATAATGCTTCGTCTAGTGTTTCTAGCTTACCTTTTTTCGCTTTACACTGATTATTTAAGCTGTCTTTGAAAATCATCTTAAAAAAAATTCTCAATGTTTTTTCTATTTTTTTTCCAGTCAGACACGCTCGATGTCCCTAAACGAAACTCGGCATCAATCATTTTTAAAGGTTCACCTTTATCCATTCTGGTTAAAGCCTCCAATTTTTGTCCATGATCACATTTACATTTTTGAGTTTTGTCAACATCACAAACACTAACACTCAGTAGAACTCCACATAACGACCAACACAAGAGGTAATGAAGCAGTACGCAGCAGAGTAGCAAGAGTTTTGCTTAAATGAAGTGAATATTGATGCGGAAGTATTGGTTGGACTTATCACATTCGCAAGTGATTCATTGCCATGGTATGTGAGTAGACAGGTGGCCGTCGTGTGAACACACACTTCTCGCTACTGTCAATGTATTTTACAGTTGCATTGATGCACTATGCTACTAATAGCTTCTGACCACAATTACAATATAAAAAAACAAGTACTTTTACTGTATGTACTGCACTATTAGGCTTATAAATGTACAGTATTATGTTCAGAACTAATATTTTAACATCAATAATTAAAATTTTAATGTAGAAAACCACTTTTTAAAAAAAAAAAAATACCACAAAAACCAGTCCGGATTATGCGAAGAAACGGGAAAGAGGTCCGAAATATCGAGGCTCTACTGTAATGATCAGGCTGTCTACTTTGCTTCAAACTAAATCTTCTTCTTTGTCTTTTAAAGAAAATTGTGATTTGTAATACAAGTAGATCTGCTGAAATTTCTCCAAAAGAATGGAAACCATGCAAGAACTTTCCATTCCCAATGTCTTAGTGTGACAGACTGTAAGTTTTATTGTTTGTGTGTTATTTGGAGGTGAATCATGAATAGAACGGGAGTGTCATTAATGTTATAAAAGGTTTTCATAGAAGAAAGAAAAAATTTCACCAGATTTCAAAAAGACATTCAGAGTAGTGAATGTTTTCTTCTTAGTTGGAGTAGAAAAGAGTTTGTCTTATCATAAATGGATTGTCTTGCAGCTCTAAAAAAAAATTAAAATGGTGGTTATCTTAGAAAATAAGAACTTCTTTCTGTGGGCATGATGAGAGTAGTAGCTCCATACAAATAACTACTTAAAAACTCTTGGATTGCTAAAAAAAACCCAATTTATAAGATGGGAGTACCTTTAGGTTTAAAGGAACTTCAAGAAGTTCAGAAAGAACTTTATATTTGTGAATTTTTCAGGTAGATGAAAAATTAGTTGTATCTTGTTATATGTGTTTGACTCACATGAATCATCATCCTCAAACAAACGTTATATTTTGGTATTATGATGGTTATAAATTTTACAAAAGACTTTTTGGTTTCTGCGATGTCTCAAAAGATAAAAGTCCTACTGGATTGACAACTGTAATTTTGGATCTCTTAAGGAAAAGGATTGTAGATAATAAGGTAATATGTCAAACTTGTGACGAGGCTTTTGTGATGGTGGATTCTAGAGGGGCCATCCAAATTATAAAGAAAATTTGCCCACTTACAACGTTTATACATTGCTATGGACACCAGCTTAATGTATGATTTGGTGCTGTTGTTTGGATTGAAAATTATAAAGAATGTGCATCTCTTTAGACATGATTTAACTTCATTCCATACACATTTTAGAAAGTTATCCTTTAAGAGAACTCATCCTGAGAGATAAAGGTTTTGGAATTCCCACGCATGTTCAACTAGATGTAACTTCAATTCCAGAGCAACACTAACAATAGCATCCCATTTCAAGGAGTTGAATGAAGCTCTTGTGCATGTTATTGATAAGGATGAGCTGTTATCATAGGACTGGATGAGAAGAAATTGAATGACCCAAACCTTCTCTCCCCATGGTGTTTCTTTAACAAGATATTTTGCTGCACTGATCATTACTCAAGGTACTTAAAGTAAAATATATATCTAATGTAAATATCTTCAAGCATGAGATAAAATAAAAATTAGATAACCTAAGAAATCTGCTAAATGAAGAAGCAATGAACTAAAGTATAGACATAAACAACGTAATGACAACAGCATTATTTGTAGTGCTAACTCTTAAAACAAAAACATGTGAAATAATTAATACCACAATGATACAGATGGAAACATGGTTCAGAGACTGAAAAAAACCCTCTAATTTGCTGAGTTACTGAGTAAAATCAGTTTAAGCCTTAAAACAAAAATATTCCCACAACTAAAATGAAAAAAAAGTGCTCAAAATGTATATTTTTTGAAAGTGATTAGGTGAGAAATGAACTTCTGAATGTACTCTGACGAAGTTAAATATCTACATCCATAAAGATTACTAAAATTTCTGTAGAATAATTTCCTAAAATAGGTTTGTAAATAAACAGGTTTTGATAACTTAGTTTTCACATTTCCAGTATTAAGATGTTCGAGAGAAAGATGTATAACTTCAGTAGAATTCATTAAAACCTTCTTCAGGAAACCAATGACAAACAATAGAATAAGTAGAAGCTGAAGTACACTTATGATAGAGAAATCTCTATTCCATGATCAGTCGATTAACCAGAGTTTCATGCATTGCATAATTGATGCATTTGCAGAGAAAAAGGAACGGCGCATAGACTTGATTAAGAAAATTAATAATTATGTATATTTAAAAATTCTTAAGAATTAAAGTTGCTTGTTATAATCATCTTGAATTCACTGATTAAACTATAATTAAATAATACATAACTCAGTGAAAACATAGGGCTTACTTGCTGATGCATTTCGAAACAATTGTTCCTGTTACGAAGCAAAGCCTCTATTGCCTTGGCGAGATCTCGCAAGGAAAAAAGAGATTTATGAGTGTGGGTTAAGTTGGTTGTTTACTATAAAATGGAACACATTGTTAGCTTCAAAATGTTTGTGGGCATTTAATATGTTTTCTTTGTATGTTGCGTAGTGTTTGTATATTTTGTATTTTTCTAAAGTTGCTAGTTTTTTACCTCGGTTTAATATGTGGAGAATGTTTAAACTAATATTTATGTCCGTGTGTTGCGTGTTTTTCAGGTGTGTTGAGTAGCTGGATTTTTTGTTTGCGTTGTTTTTTTGGTTAATGTGTTCATCGAAGTGTGTGTTGGATGATCTACCTATTTGGCCGATAAATACAATCCATCCGGTATTTACAAATTAATACGTAACGAATGTCCCAGTTTTTATACCAGCCGGTATAAAACCGGTTTTTCTACCGGTTGGTTTTTCTACCAACCGGTAGATCATCCAACACAGGCTTCGATGAACACATTAACCAAAGAAAAAATTCTTCACATATTAAAACAAAGTAAAAAAACTAACAACTTTAGAAAAATACAAAATATATAGACACTAGGCAACAGATAAAGAAAAGATATTAAATGATCACACATTTTGAAAAGTAATTAGCAATTTTATGCTGTTGTTTAAATTATCAATTCAATAGTATTTGCCACTAAACTCATTAATCTTATTTATAATATTATTGTATTATTAATCGTGTTTCTGAATAGATGCACAGAGGAAAAGGACCACACTATAACATTTTTATTTAAGATGCACTGCCTCCTTTATCAATAAGATAAGAGCACAACGTGTAATGTTGTACACAAGTACAAATGTGTAATGAAACGTTTTTTAGATAATTTTTTTGTAGTTTGACCTATATATTACTTTGTATGTAATACTGAGGAATCTTCATAACACACATTCATTGATTGTTTTTGTAGTAGAAATAGTAGTTTTGGCAATGTTGATCTAAAAGATAGTTATTATAATTTGTTTACAGACTTTCTTTTCTTTTGTTAAAAAAATAATGCAATTTGATATATCTGAGGGTAGTCACGCGATAATTGTAGTGATAGATTGATTCTCGAAAACCTCTCCTTACGGACACCTCTATTTTACAGAATCATCTATTTTATGCACAAATTTTTAATCTTGAGTTTGTAACACAGGAATCAATAATAAATCTCTCACTATAATCACGACTACATTTATTTTTAGTAATAAGTAAATATATTGTCTGTGAATACAAAATTTTGTGTTGAGAATGTCTAGTACAAAAATTGGTAGGTATGAATCATCCTTGTTATGATAATACATGGTATTTGTGTAGAAACTGAAAATTGTTCATGCATTTCAACATCTTAACTACCAACAACATAGAATACTGAGACCCTACCATACTTTCTGTAGTTTGTTTTGAATCTATATTATAAGTTTTACAAACTAGTGATGATTAAGGATTCAGCAATAGTTAGATTGCTACGTCCCTCACTATTCAGCTATATGATATTCAGCAATATCATTTATGAACCTACGTCCATACATCTTAATTTCATGTGATGCATTAATTTTTGTGAATTGAAGAAAATTATTACATTACCCTAAGAGCTAAGTTGTAATTGGATATGGTCGTCTTATCTTTTAGCCTTGAAAACTGATTATATACTTGAATTTAATCATCTCACATCTTTTTACATTTTTGTGTTAATTGAATATAATGTGTAACATAATGGTTCCTTCTAAAATTATCAACAAGCTTGTACACTTATCTATGTTATTACTTCTTTTTTTTAACTATTAAAATTAAGTAGAGAAAATTATTAAATTTACTCAAGTAACTTCTATAATCTTTGTTATATTCCTTCTCGCCATTTAATGTTTGACTGAAAATACATAAAATAAATTACACATTTTACTTAGGTTCTAATATATTCGGGCTAAAAGTGTTTTGTATCACTGATTTTTTAAGTACTCTTCGTTAAAAGTTATAAATGTTCAACTGTTTTATATAGAAGCAGCAAATTTAATTCTATAGATTCAGAAAATTAGTTCATTATACATATTTGCTTTGAAAAAAATTACAAAATTAAGTATTAAAATTAGTTTTTATAAAATTATTTATTTTTAAAAAATGGTATAAATACTTTTAAGATACATCTGTTAAACTTCAATTATTAAATATGTTTTTAAGATTCATTTGAACATTGTGTTTTTTATCCATGTGATATTTAAGGCGGTGTTTGTGATGATAAGCTGCATTACAAATATCACATTTGAATTGAGGATCCTTTCCACATTCATATTTCTGGTGAGTGTACAGAGACGTGGCATAGTTATAAGCCCTTCCACAAGAGCAGGTATAAAATATACTGTTAGTCATCTCTTCTGACACATTTCCTTTAGTTCTCCTCAATCCATTGAACTGTTTTAGTCCAAGGTTAATATTACCTGGATAAAAATCATAGTTATTAATCTGTGTGATGCTCAATTGTTATCAATTCTCAAGTAGAAGTAAATAGAAACAAAAAAATTTCTTTTTATAAATGAATGCAATATTATTTGTTCCCATCTTCAACTAGTTTACATATTAAAATAAATTAATAAATAAACACTTGGCTACAAGATAATAACATAAGTCCTGAAACATCTTCTGTAATGGCCGCTCTCATTTTCAGAAAAAGTAAGTGCTATTATAGGTAAGTGTTTACATATTAATATACAAGTAAAGTGTACAAAACAAATACAACTTAAACTAAATTTTAGATATCAAAAATAAATTCAAAGAATAATAAATAAAAATTTGTATTTGTTTCGAAGTTTGCGAACAATTATAATAAGCAAGGGAAACATTTCCATAGTTATAGAGCTTCGCTTTTTAGTTTACAAATAACAAAGTTGAAATTACAAACTATTTGGAATATATAAAAAAAATTTTTTAAAAATTATCTTAACTACTTTTAATTCCCAGTAGAATTTTATTTAAAACAGATTTTCCATAGTTTTAATTAAAAGTCAAACAATTTAAATTAAATTGGGACTGATTTATTTTTGCAATTTGTTGTTAAACCATTGCATTATTTCAAAGTTACAGATCTTTAACTAGAAGTTTTAATTAATTTAAATTTAGAGTGTACATAATTACAAGTTACATTGCACTGAAGTTTTTACAAAATGAAGTTTATATCTTTAACAATATATTACTTCAAGTAAATTTGGCTAAAAAAATTCACACACTAAAAATATAAATAAATTATGATAGTGTGGTTTAATATCAATTTCTAAAATCTCAAAATTTCATTTTTAATACCATCCCAAAACAAGCAAATTTAATATAAATTCTTGCCTTTTGCTGTCACTTATTTCATTTTATACTGAAGTTCTGTATATAAACATATCAATCAGATTAGGAAACATATAACATTTTTATAACAGATAATTCAACTTACTCAGCTACATAAAAATAAAAAATAAAAAAAATTTATAACAAGATTACTAATACTATGTATACAATCAATAATAAAATATACAGTAGTTTAATTAAAGTATGTTTGTAAGTTCCAAACTGAATGTGTATATTTTAAGTTTTAAGAACTTACCATTATGTGTACACATAAGTTAGTATTGATTTTTGTTTATAAAATTATTGATACAAATTACAAAATCAATAAAAAAAATACTATTAAAACAATTAAATTATCATGTGACTATGAATGAAGTAAATGTTAAGAGTTACTTTTGAAAAACTAGTTTATAATGTAAAATATTGAGCTTAAAGTCTTTTAAAGAGACATAAACTAAAAGTTCTCATAGAAAATATCTGAACTATAATACTAAATACTATAATACTATTTAATTTTGAGATGTCTTCATAGAAAATCTACAAACCATCTCACTTTTATTTGCATTCTTATATACAATTAATAATTATCCTAGAGTATGAAAGTTTTTAATTAAATTACCAAAATCAATCTCCTTCCTTTTCATAATTTGTCACAGTGAATTATGAGTCATCTTCAAGTATTAATAATTAATGAGTACCTAATTTTTCTTTAATAAAAGAATATTACTGAACATTTAACAAATTTAAATTTATAATTATAGTATCAACAATTGCTAAAATCAAACTTTTTAAAAATGAGCATTTAATTATTATATTAGTTGATTTCCCTTTACGTTTACTAACATAACTAGTAAAACGTTAGCATGGTTTTAACCTAAACACTTGTAAATATGTTACACTTGCCTATGGTAGTACTTACTTTTACAATTGTTGAGGACGGTCGTTTCAGGAGATGTGTCCCATTGTCAACTCAGACCATAACCAGACTGTTACATTACGGTCTGAGTTGACAATGGAACACATCTCCCGAAACGGTCATTCTCAACAATTATAAAAGTAAGTGCTACCATAGGCAAGTGTAACATATTTACAACTGTTTTAGTTAATATATTTTAATTATAATTACTATAACAAGGACACCAATTTTTGGTTATTTTGTAGAACACAAGCAAAATTCTTTAGTATAAAATTAGTTTTATTTCATCATTGTTCATAAACATTACATTACAATAAAGGTTTAATATGATTACCACTATAATTTAACTAAAATAATTCTATTATGGCTTTCAAAATTATTTTAAAGAAAAAAAATTAACTTCAAACTTTTTATTTAGCAATAATGCTGAATAGGTAATATTGCCTAATACAAAGCAACACTGCTCTGTATACTTTAACCATTACTTGATAATTGAAAATAGGATATGAAATTATGTAATGATCTAAAATTATTGCTTATTTTAGCAATGCTGTAAAAATACTTTGTGTCTTAATAGTCAAATAAATCTATCAAAAAAGTAAGCATTATTTTAAGAAAGTGCAATTTTCTGTAAAATTTTATTGTGTTTCAGAAGCAAATGCTGCTTTAGTTTATGTTTATGCCTGTATAAAGAAGGGCATAAATAACATTTAAACTGAGGCTCTTTGTCTCCACAACCATACTTGCGATGAGTGTACAATCCAGAGTAGTGTTGGTATGAACGTCCACATTCACATTTGAATGCCTTAGTGTTTACATCTACTTGCAGTGAATAGTCATCTAAAATTAGATACATTTTTTTTACTTATAAGAAATATTTTAATAAATCAATACATATTTACTAAGTAATAGGTATTTAATGACTATAAAATAGAAATAGGTTTTTAAACTGTATTGTTCCTTTCTCTTTCACTTACACATTCATTTAACCTCAAATCACATCCTTTGAATTCGTATTGAGTTTTTATAATTTTATTAACTAATCCTTAACTTGGAAAAATTACAAGACACTCGTGAGAAACTAGTATCTTATCTGAAAACTTTTTAGAAGTTTATAGTTCAATCTGAATTTTACCATCACATGTATTTATCATAATTAGTTAATATTTTAAACCATAGCGGGTTAGTCTTCGCCACTGATACAACAGTTTCGAATTGTGTCAGCATAGTCAAGTAATAGTTTTCACTTAGTTATTTAAGTAATTACTTATGATTTAATCAGTGAAATTAAGATGATTTCAACAATCAATTTCAGTATTTTAAATTGTTAACATACCTTTCTTAAGTTAACGCTGAAAATATATTTGATGGAGCTTTAAGGTAATACTAATTCAATTTTTGTATTATTAAGCAATATACTGGATTTTGTAAAAGTTCACTACTACAGGGTGCAAAAGCAAATATTTGCTCAAACAAATAACTGCTTAAAAAATTAAAATTCTTATTTTTAACAATATATAAAATATTTCTCACAAAGTACATGATGATTGATTACAAAATCTCATAAAAGTCATGTTACAAATCCTCTAAAAACAAACTGAATATATTTTTGATTAATGAATTATGAGAGGAGACAAACATTATAAAACTATTAGAATCACAAATTTAACATTAGCATACATGACTCTATTAACTAAACAGCACATATTATATTAGAGGGATTTATACAATTATTGTAATGTACTATGTGTGGTTTTCAATCTGATAAACTTTTACGTTTCATCGTTCTTCATCTCCAAAATAGTAGTCTAGATCAGGGAAGGCCAACTAGCAGCCAGGGGGCCACTTGCGGCCTACGACTTGGTTTTATGTGACCCTAGACAAATGTTAAAAACATTGGATTATTAATTTATTAATAAATATAAAACATAAAAATATAGGTTGGTATAGGTTATAGGATATCGGTTGAACACGGCTCCTACCCCCAGTAAGAGCTCTGTGACCTACAATGTGACCCATTTTTTTAGTCAAGGCCGGAAACTGGTAATGGATTTTGGAGTCAAATAAGAAATATCCCAAACTATGTGTTCTCGGTATAAAAACAGTTTCAATGTTTGGAAGCACATACCTTTGTGAGTGCACACTATCAACAATGAAATTTATAAAATCAACTCACCACAACAGACTAACCATCTTCGAGATCTACTAAAAGTTGCAATTACTACAATTCAGATTGATGTTGATGAACTTTGAATGATTGTGCCCTCCCACATTGTCCTCATTAAGTGAAGTAGGTAGGCCTAACTAGTTATGGATGATTTTGAGTTTAAATAACAACTAAAAATTTAATATTATAAATATTTTGATCCTCTGTACTTTTGAGGTTGATATTAAATTTATATGAACATTTTTGCACGTTTATTGATACGTATTATTTATTATATGACGGATACTATGTGATACATGTATTGCCTATATTTGGTTTATTGATGTATGTGTGAAATTAGTTATTCGACCCTCGTCATCACCGAAAATAATGAAGTGGCCCTTTAGGGTTAAGAAGTTTATTGGTCCCTGGTCTAGATCAATAAATACTGATGATCAATTTAGTAGCTTTATCTGTCTTGTATATTTTTATCTAAAGCAAGAGAACCTGTTTTTTATTTACATGTAAATTTTACTCCACTAGAGGGAAATTTTATTTTGGTAATATACTAGCCACATTAGCTGGCTTTTGGCCAGGAAATAGTAGTTCATTCTTCAAGTGTTATAGTATTGTAAGAAGGTTATATTGTGTTATTATGTATAGTTTGTGAACGTTCTGTAAAAATTAGTTCTCATAAGTGGTTAAATAACCCTTGTTCTGCTATATTTATTGATAAATATGGTATACATAATTGCTAAGTAAAGAAAAATTCTTAATATTTCCGTGAGGAAAGTATATTTTGCATATATATGGTATAAGGCTTGAAGATGAAGACTAAATACGGTCACTACAAAAAGTATGCCATACATATGTGACTGACTGTGGAAGACTGGTGTAAAAAAACGAATAAAGTTTATAATCTTAATGGTCAGAAGGGGCACAAATTAATTTGAATGTATATCATTTTTGTATGGTTAATGTTTAAGATTATAATACTAAAAGTACGAAGGACATATAATATCCAAACATTGCTTCAGTCTTGCGACCAGTTATGCATTCTGAACTCCTCCATACCTCAATTCCACCTCCCATTCTTGATGATATACAATGATGATGCACAGCAGCTAAAAATTCAAAGTATTAATGTTGATGATTCTGGACAAAAGATGTAACCTTATTGCTAGGGTCAAGATTAAAAGCAAAATAATAAAGGATAAAGCGTATATAAAGGAGGATGGATTTTCTAGGTTATATCCGCTTAACCTAACAACAACTCCAGGCAAAAAAATTAGACACTGATAAAAATCGATACGGAGCGATCGAAAACATTGTGTCAGTAAGTTTTTACAAATTTACAAAATAAATTAACGTCCGGATAGTCATAAAATAATGTAAAAGGGATTAAGTTTCACCGAAAGTAATGGAGTACAAAATTCAAGAATTTAATTTTAGTTTTAATAAAGCAGCCTATACATATTGACAAGCAAAGAAAAAGCAATTTTATTCACACAAAAAAAAAATTAATCATAGTTCTTGAAAAAGCCAGTCAATTCATAATGAATGTGTTTGAGAATTAGTTTACAATTTAAAAATGAATAATCCATGGGTAAATTTTTGAGCTAAGGAAGCATCAAAATATACAAACTCGTTATTATTTCGATGATAAGGCATATATCATTCTGATCCTAAATATTCTAAAAACAGTTAATTAATGGATAGTTGATATTTCAGATAACTCAAAAATACTGAAACAAATATTTCAATAATGAGAATTAGTTTAAAACTAATGGGTACAGAGTATGTTACTTTTCAATATTGGTTGAATGTTATGAAATAAGCATCATTTTAACAAAAACAAACCTTTAAAAACTAGAAAATCTTATAAAAATACATCATATACGTTTATTTCATACATTTTATATACCTTATAATCATTGACACCTTGCCTGGAATTTTGAGGGAGAAGGACACAGGTGTTTCTACCCTCTTCCTCAAATAAAGTAAACTCAATAATAATAGTTCTATGATAAGTTTAAATTTAGCTATTTATTATTGACCACATGTCAAAGTTAGTTACATCAATGATGTACTTAGTTAGTAATTTGTAATGTATATTTGCAGTTTTGTATTGTTTAATTTGAAAATAATTAGGTTGAAGTTTTAATAAAATTATGTTATTTTGCTATGATGGCAAAGTGGTTTCCAACACTGCTATTCAATTAATGTGAGCTGTGTAATTATAGATAATCTTTTACAAGACACATGTTGGCCTTCAATTGAAATTTTTAAAATATAATTTTTTCATTTCATTAATTTTTTAAGCTTATTATGCTCATCCGAGAGTACATTGAATCAATACCGGTAAAGCTATAAATAAATTTTTAGCTTTAACAAAAGTAATTAAAATGGTTGTTTTTCTTAATTTAAACTTAACAGCCTTTAAGACTTTTCAATCTTATAATAATATGGTTTTTATCTTTGCATTTAACCATAATCCACTGTACCTTCTTTACCATTCTCTCTTCTATGTGACTGTCATTACTTTTTCTTATAATGGTGTACTATATTACGTATTGAATTAATCAAACCATCTTAAATCATGAATCATAATCATCATTGGATATCCTTCTGTCTTAACTGTTAGCTTCAGGCCTACCTTCATTAAAACGTATCTTTAGTTCTAGTAACTAAATAAATTTCACGCGTCTTTCCCCCAACCATCAAAACTATTAACTTTAGCAATTGAAAACACTTATATAGGGCAAAACTATTGAATGATAATTGTCTTTTACAAACTGGATTGTTGAGACTGATAAAACACAAGAGGAAATGTTTAAACATTGAGAACCATTATAATAAAATTATGAATTCTGTTTAACATTTCTTTAAATGGTTTTATTTGTTGATTATGTCATATTTAACAAATTTGTGCAGGTGATAGTTAGTTAACCCCCTGTTATAGTTTTCTAACACAGTTACACAAAGGCTCACATTCCCTCACTCTTAATTTTAAAAAAGTTTTTGAATTATTTGCTTTAATAATTAACATGTTAATTATTTTCACAAACTTTGGAGCCTTAACTACCATTTTGTATACAAAATTTATCTTGCTTATTAATACATAAAGTTTGTTAAAATTTTAATCTAAATGCCTCAAATCCCACTAGCAGACCTTCTGTAACGTGATCACATGCTGAGGTGGGGAATTCCTCACCGACTTAGGACTTTGATGTGGAGTTTTATTAAATACTTTCTAAATTAATAAAATCCTTCTAGATTAACGTCAATGTTAACAAATAAAACTAATAATTTATATACATCACTAAATCAAACAATAATGTTTTAAACATAAACGAATGACCCAGTTACAGACATAGGTGGGGATTCTCCGCCAAAACTACTTTTAACTGTCATTGTGTGTTCACTATCGCCTCTAGATCAACGGATTTTTCTGGTGCGTAGTGGGTGAAGGGAAGATATCCTCGAGTTTCATTCAAATATTACCGCATGTTTAGCAATATTACAGAATTAACTAAAAAAAGCAGAAATTCACTGCTGAGCGTGTAATGGAGAGTTAAAGGTCACCTTTCAGGAATCACATATTAGAAGTATGATTGTAACAATCCATTGCTATAGGTAGATTTATTTACCTAGTCTTGCTGTAAGTTTAGTTTGTCCATTTTATTTGATCCATTGACAAATTTTTTTAAACCTTTGTATTCAATAAAGTAGGGTTTCTATAAATGGTTTTGACCAAGAATAACATATCCTTCACTTTCTAAATGGATATAAAATTAACTTTTATTTATAATTTCAAAATTTTACTTATGGTCTTATTTTTCAAATCAATTTTTTATAGTGTAATAACGGACATATTGCAAATTTGGCAACAAAGACATTTTTAGCATGAAAGTAGAACTGTTTGAAATAAACTATGGAAAAACTAATACAATTAAGAGAAATGAAAATAAAATTAAGAACAGGAATTTTTAATTAACAAACAACTCAATTTTTAATAATCTATTTTAATAAAATTAATTATTCATAAAAACAGTACACTAGTGTAAATTTGTTTCTATACAATGCTGTTTAGCATATTATTATTATTATTTCTCTAAATATATTAAATTTCCTAACAAATTTGTTGTTTCTTCAACTGTTATAAACAAGTTCTTTTTCTAGAAACTTATTCTCTTCAACAATCCTGAAAAACAGTCCAAATACATTAAACATGTATTATGTTCTTTTGTCAGTATAAATGCTCAATTCTTGTCCTTGCCAATATAGAGAAGCATGCTTTAGCCCCAAATGTTCTCTAAGTTTGTGTTTGTGTTTATATTTTGCTGGACAAAACATACAGTTGAACTGAGGTTCTTTACCACATTCATATTTACGATGAGTGTACAGAGATGAATAGTGTTTATATGATCGTCCACACTCACAAAAGATAACTTTGCTTGCTTTTTCAAATGAAGACTTCCCCACTAAAATACAAAAGAGAAAATTACTCAATTGTGTCTTTGAAAAAAATACAATTATGGTTAACTAGAACACACAGAAAATTACTCAACTCTGTTTTTGGAAGGAATACTTAGGTCCAGTTTTATTCAATAATATATATATATATATATATTTTTTAGGTTAGTTTTGGTTGGTAAAGATTATTTAGATTTTTTGGACTAGGAGACTGACAGACTTACCTTGGTAAGAGTCCACACTGTAGTCTTGAAATAGAAGACTTATATCATTGTTTAAGCGCTTTTATGTGTTTCTATTTCAAGACTACAGTGTGGACTCTTACCAAGGTAAGTCTGTCAGTCTCCTAGTCCAAAAAATCTATATATATATATATATATATACACATATAAACTTGCCCAATTTTCCCCTTTTTGAATATTTAAATTACAAGATTGATTAAATATTTCAAAATATGATTAGTGATCCTTGTAAAAACCATATATTGAGCTGGAATGATTAAAGAATGTATTGAAAATATTATTTAAATGAAATATGTATAAGAATGAACACAAAAATGCAAATGTTATAAAATGAACCATAGTTATGCATAAAAGTAGCTTTACCAGTTTAAACTTTTCTAAAATTAGATCTTTAAAATACAAAAATTGTAACCTAAAATGTTGTTTAAAATTATAGATGAAGTATACAATGTATCATAAAAATAACATAAGAAAAAAAAATAAATTAAAAGAAAAATTATATACAAATGATTTTACTACATATTAAAAATAGTCTTCTAAATAAGTACTAATAGCACATATAAGAAATTCATAAAAGAAATTATTTAAAAAAATCTTACAATCTTAGAATTAGGCAGTATACACTCATTATTTTAAGAAGGCAATTGAGGGAAAAGTAGCAATGAGAGAATCAATAGGAATTGTAAAATACAAAGCCTAAAGTATCAAAGTTTGAAATAATTAAAATGTACTTCTTTGAAGATAAACATTCACATCTAGAGGATACTGATGATTCTGCATGTCTAGCATTGGAAGTTGAGCTGAGTTGTGGTTCAAACAGGATTTGGCAAATACTATACTCACATAACACATATTCTAGATAAAGTTTATTTTCCTATACAAAAGTTATCACTCACTACCAGACCGAGTAAATATTGTGCATGGAAAATATATGAACAACTACTAAACCGAGTAAAAATTGTGGCCAAAGGAACAATCAGCACACCAGTGATGTGCTTAACAGTAATTTCACACTATCAGGTCAAACTGTGATTACTACTTTGAAAATAACTGTGATTTTTAACTGGGATTGTGATTGTCAGTTACTATTAGTTATTGAGGTTAGGTAATGATATGTGAGTTGACCTTGTCAGTATGACTGTTTTATATTAATTAATAGTTTTATGTGTGTGTTTGTATGTGCAAAATATCATTACAAAATGTCATTTGACTTTCCTTATCATCCTCAGAAAACAATGTCCAAATTACACTCCAATTTCTCCTCCTGTTGCTTTTTTTGTTCACTCTAGACATTTCACTTTCATGTGCAGACTGTATTTATTAACACTATGTAATATATACTAAAATAATCAACTTAAATGAAACAAATTATTTATAAATGGATAGAACTAACTACTCAAACAAAATTGTTTCAGAACTTTCTTTAACGATCAAGATCACACACACAACACCACGGGTGGCTGTCACAAGTAACAGTCACAGTGAGTGAAAAAGAGATCACAGTCAAAAACAGGTTTTAATTTCCAGATCATTTTGTCAGTTCTGATTATTATATCGGTGGCTGACAGACATCCAGTTTCCATACTCAGACGTTGGTAGACAGGCCGTCCTTACACAAATGACAATTTAAGATCAACAACCTTAGTTCAGCTAACTGGGTTTGATGATTGTGAACGGTTTGGGTTCTTGCATCACAGGTAGGCTAGACAAGAATCTGCTACTTCACTTGCCTACGTTAACAGGTCCAACTGTGCTTTTCGAAAAACAGTGACTAAATCTCAGGTTTGGAAATCACTTCCCATCACTGACTAATATCGTACTAAGTAAACAATGAGCACAGAAAATATGTGAATTACTGATACTGTACAGCTAATATTATCCATTATGGCTGTAATGTTTACTTGGTCGGGTATTAGTCATTCCATTAACCCTTTTACATATGGAATGTGATACTTTTCTACTGGGTTAATACAAATCTATATGAGACACTAAAAATCTTGTTCACTGCCTAAACTAAGACAAGCAATTTAATGTGAGATGATCACTACAAAGATTTCATGCTACAAAATGAAATGGGAAACTTCTTGAATGAAATTAAAACAATATAATAACAGACATTTCAAAACTATATAATAAGAATAAATAAAAGTAAATTAATAAAATATAACTTTAAAACACATGCATTATTACAATATTGAAGAATTACATTAGAAATATAAAAATCTAAGGGTGATAATTAAATATGACGTTGTACTGTAGAATATATATTTGAAACATATTATTTTTTATATCTCTTATTTTTAATAACAATTTCTTTAAACTATGAATTATAGATAATACTCAGTTTGCTGTATTTCATTTTAAAAAAATCAAGCCTCATATTATTTTAATCATTGAAAAATAATGTTATTCTTTTTCATGTCTTCTTAATTAGCAAGAAATATCCTAGTAACAGCTAAGTGTGTGGAAAAATATAGCCATGACAAAGACAAGTTTTCCTCAATGTTTTACAATATTATGAATGAGGAATTCATGTGATTTGAGTCTGTGACTGTGTTTAAACATGGAAGGGCATAAACTACATTTTAACTGAGGTAATTTCCCACATTCCATTTTCTTATGTTTATAAAGTGACTGATAATGTTTGTATGACTTTCCACATTCTTCACAAATAAATTTCTTTGCTGGTTTAACGGAAAGAAGAAATGTATTCATAACGCCAAAAGCTGAAACAAAGAATTTTTATATAAGGTTAATAAAACTTATTATATTATTTATCACATAATGTAGCATCAATAATTTGGAAAGAAAACCTAAAACACAAATTCATTTTACTCAAAGCCACCGCAATACATTAGAAACCGAATTAGTGGCAGTAGGAATAACATCAACTGGTGCTTTGCTTTTGACAAGGTGTACACTATTGCACGGATAAAAATATACAGGAATTTAGAAGCTTGTAAGAGGTTAACTTTGAAATCTGAAAAAAATAATCAACAGTTTTTGTAATAAATATAAATAATACATTTGTAACACATCTTCATTTGACTAATTTTTTTGTATAATCAAGAGAGTTTTGTAATTTAAGGCTGGTTTAAGCTCAATCACGTTTCCTACTTTACTATAGTGAGATTGAATATGGGAAATACAAAACTAACAAACATAATGGAGTAGGATGTTCACCGATTACTGTAGGAGTGGGATTGTTATGGAACCATCAGAATCACTATTTTATTCTATAAATTAACTTTATAAATTTTATATTTGAACTCAAAAAATTAATGATGGCTAAGTTTATAGTTTATGTGAATTTATGAAAAACTAGTGAGAGAAAATAATTTCTATTGCATTAAGTGGACTTAGGTTTACGAATCTAAGTTTAATTGATTCACTAACATTAACATATTTAAATAACAAAGCCTACTCCCTACTAAACAATATAAATCAAACAAAAATAACCCAGGAATTATGAAATTAAATAGGCTTAGTAGCAAACAACATTATTTGATCAGATTTTGAAAGATAAACAATAATAAATCATATTAAAAATTGATTTTATTTTAAAAAATTAGATATCCTTAATATTGGAAACTCCATACATGGATCTTTTTACAATTTAATTTTCTAACAACATGTATACACAACTGCAGTATTAATATTTTATTTCAATAGTTTTCTCCTCTGCAAATTGACATGAATTTTATATCTACTTTACTGTTAGGTAATATGTAGTCAAAATGCAACTAATAAACAAGTAACATAAAAAAACTCAAGTTAATTACTACAGAGGTTACCAAAGACAAATTTAGTTTTAGTTACCTTAGAACACTATTCATGATATTGTGTGTTAACCACGGCAACAATTTAAGAATTTACAATGGAGGTTTCGACTACAACCATATGGGGGGAAAAATTTCATATACATCTTTAAGACATATTTCTAGGTATTGGAAAGTTGGTGCAGTGCAAGGCCGTCCTATACTTCAAACATGAAGATTCTCAGTTCGAATCAGGCAGGACCCCACGAATTTTATAATTTAATTATTGAAAAAATATTTGAAAAACTGTAATAACATCAATTGTCAACTATATGATAAAAGAATGTGTTTGAACTTCATTGGATTAATAAAAAACGTATTCTATTAATGACTGAAAATTTGTACATATATATATATATATCAGGAGATAACAGAAGAAATGAAAAAAAAACAAACAAAAATCCTATAAACACAATGATGTCTACACTTATTAAAGTATAACTTTGCATTCCATCTGTAATAGTAATGATCTGTTTTTTTTTTTTTAATTCCGGTCAAGTTAATACAAAAACAAAATTAAATTGTGTTGTAACAAAAAAACTTATTTGTTACATTAGGATAACTATTACTAAAACAAAAATTAGTCACAGTAAAATAAATTGGTTACAATTAAATTATTTTGTGAAAAAAATTATTAAAAATTATTAAAAGTTATATTCCTTTAATACACACTTAAATAAGACCTTTGACAAACACTGATATAATCATAGACAAATATTTTTAAAATAAAATTGAGTTAGATGAACTTACATATTCTAATATACACACAAATTATGTTTTCTTTGTGTGTAAACCGCCTGTTTGAAGAATGTTTAGTAATATTACTTATGTTTTTTTGTAGTTTTTGGAGTGACAGGCAATGTGACTATTGCCTATGAATGACAATATAGCAAAGAATTGTCAATATAAATAGGAGTAATCTGGTAGACAATAGGGGATATTATGGCATATTGTTCCACCACTGTTTTCAATTAAATATAACTGTATAAAGTCAGTGTAATAGAAAAATAATGGACAATGTTAAGTACTACAAATATATATTAGTTGATTCCATCTTCACGTGACCTACTAGTTTTCACTAAAAGACTTGTAAATATTTTACAACTTGCCTATAGTAGCACTTACTTATATTTGTTGAGGACGGCCGATTAGGGAGATGTGTCACATTGTCAATTCAGGCATATATATATTTCACGTTGTCCATCACACATCAAACAACCGCACCAGAAAAATAGAGAAAATTAATTCAGAGATTCGACAATAGTCAAGTGACCTAAAGGTCCCTCATCTCTAAGGTAAAATTATTGCACTTGGAGGTGGAAAAATTGTTTACAATTAACACACACACACACACACACACACACACACACACACACACACACATATATATATATATATATATATATATATATATATATATATGAAGTTAATGTATTACTATTGTAAGTAATTTTATCCACCATTAAGTGCAATGATTTTACCTTGAGTGATGAGGCGCCTTTCGGTCACTTGACCATTGTCAAATCACTCAAGGTAAAATCATTGCACTTAATGGTGGATAAAATTACTTACAATAGTAATACATTAACTTCATAAAGTCAGTGCAATGGAAAAAAAACAATGGATAACGTAAAATATCAAGAATTTAACACCTACCAAGGTAAACAACTGTAGAGTAAATATCTTGACCTCAAAATCAAACTCCAGAATTGCATCAACAAAATACATTTTAATAAAAAATGCTTAACACTTAATATAACACCAAAATACGCTAAATTACACTTAAAAAATAAACAAAATACTATTATCAATAAAGCAACAAAAATAGCCGAATTACACATAATTAAACAAAACATTAAAAACAGAGTGATTCGACAATGGTCAAGTGACCGAAAGGCGCCTTATCACTCAAGGTAAAATCATTGCACTTAATGGTGGATAAAATTACTTACAATAGTAATACATTAACTTCATAAAGTCAGTGCAACGGAAAAAAACAATGGATAACGTAAAATATCAAGAATATATATATATATATATATATATATATATATGTGTGTGTGTGTGTGTGTGTGTGTATCTGTTTAGGGTTTTGAATCTGAAGTAGACCTAAGCTAGTTGTAAAGGAAGAACCTGAAATTACATCTCCTTGTAAAAAAAAGGACAGATGGTTAGATCAAATTAAGTGAAGCTAAAGAAAGGATATAATAATTTTCTGGGGCATTATTCTTCTCTGTATTATTTCAATTTTATTTTAACCGCTTAATGTAATATAAATACAGTACCATTATTTATGATAGTATAAATTCTATATATTTTTATTTCAACTTAAATATTTCTGTCTTTAATGAATAGATATAAAATAAATATTAAGGTAAAAACCAAAAACTAATTCCATCAAGAAAAACTAGATATTTAAGAAACATATATAAATGGAAAATCAAGACATAAAATGTATTACAGGTTTGATTTAGGTTCCATGGAACTAAATTGGGTATAGCCTTATAACTTTTTTTATTTGCCAAGTAATACTGCAATTAAACACTTGAAGCAATAAACAGAGATAGCACTGAAAAAATAAAAAAATCATGATGCAAGAAGATTAAAACAGGTCTGTTTATTTATCTGTAGACAGTAATTATGACACAAAATAGAATAATAATACAATTTCCGGTTTGAATATCAAAATGACGAACCTGTAAATGATGCTACCTTTTTATGACACAATCAGCTGCTTTAAAAAAAAATAATAAAAGAAACTGATACAGCAAACAAAGAAGATAAGCATTTAATAGCAAATTAAAGATTTATGTAATCATTATTGATTACTAATGATGTGTTACAAACAACGTTTTCAATGAATGCAATAAATATAGTCTTTAAAATTAGGTACTAAATATATCGTCAATTATTATCGTCGTTAATATATATAAAAAAAATTACTGTAATTAATTTTAAAAAAGGGAAATCCTAATATAATTCTTTTTTAAATACCTTAAACAGATGTTTAAACATATAATAAAAAATGTTAGGTATTTTTATTTAAGGAAATAAAAAAAATATTTTAACAGATCCTGTTGATGTCCATATAGGTAATTCAATCTTATATGATCCAATAGAGTAATAATTCACTAAATATGAAGAATGTATATTGAAAAAGATACTCTAATACTTATTGAAAAAAAAGATAATGTCTATGATGAACTGTGATCAAGCTATCATTGATCACATAATATTTAGTCTATGATAGACAGAAATATTTGTCAGACTGGTAATTTTATATTTCAACCTGAAATTTCACAAATTATGCTCAAGTTCAGTACCTAAACAGTTTACTGAAAAACAAGAAATAAAAGAATAGTTTGTGCTCCTAATTTTTTTGGTTTGATACAACGATGATGGACTTTTAGAGAAAGTGACTGAGTATAAGACCATTGCTTTTCATGACCTTAGATAAAATGTCAATGGAATGGGGCCACATATGATCAGTCAAAGTCAAGCCCAAGCGATGATCATTTGTTCTTCTACCTAAATGAGTTTCTCGGCAGCAAGTTCTTCTCCAAACAAAAGTTAACCAGTTGAAATGTGAAGCTGCTGAAGACGAGCTGTCCTAACAGGTGGCAGATTTCCATGACTTTGACATACAAAATCTATAAGAGCATTATGACAAAAGTTTCCTTTACGCAATGGAAGCTATGTAGAAAAATAGATGAATTAAAAATATCAGTGATGGTTTTTTAATAAGAAATCAGACCTTTCTTTCTGAATAGGCACATTATGTTTTAACTTAAACAAAGATAGAAATTGTTATATTATGAAAGTGTAAAATTAAAATTTAGTCTATTTTACATTGAAAAATATTATGTAAAGCTAGGTACAGCATCTTTAATACAAAATTATTAATGGGTTTCTTTAATAAAAATTGTTAGCATACATAGAAATACTCTCTCTCTCTCTCTATATATATATATATATTTTTTTTTTCTTGATATTTTACGTTATCCATTGTTTTTCCGTTGCACTGACTTTATGAAGTTATATATTACTATTGTAAGTAATTTTATCCACCATCAAGTGCAACGATTTTACCTTGTGTGATGAGGCACCTTTCGGTCACTTGACCATTGTCGAATCACTGATATTTTTCTGGTGTAGATGTTCGGTCCGTGATGTTGGTATTTGTTGACGTTACACGCATTTTCTCTTGACCTGCTTGTATGATATTTTTATATAGTATGTCTTCTGTATATGTGGTTTGTAGGTTCAGTAAATTGTAACTTCATTAATTAAATTAACTTCATATATATATATATATATATATATATATATATATATATATATATATATCACAATATGTTTTCTTGTGTATTAATAAAGAACTAAGTCAAAATACAAGAATTATAACTGAATTTACAATTCAAAGCTTTTCATTGGCTAACAGTACTAACATCATCAGGAATATTAAACAATTAAAATTAACATATCTATGTTTAATTAATTTAATTAGCAATCTATATTTAATTAACATATCTAAATTAACACACATATATATTTGTAGATTATGCAACACTGTTTTCTTGTATACACTTATCACTTTCACTTATGTGCTTAAACAAGAATCTTACTTGGTATTTATGCGAGTACTTTCAAAGACTGGTTTTGTCTCCATCCTCGGGCATACTCATACAGTATGCCCGAGGATGGAGACAAAACCAGTCTTTGAAAGTACTCGCATAAATACCAAGTAAGATTCTTGTTTAAGTACATAGGTGAAAGAAGTGCCTCATCACAAGGTAACATATAATAGCTCAATAAAGTAAGTGCAACGGAATAATAATCAACAATGTTAATTATCACACACACACACACTTAAAATATAATTTTATTCATGATTTATTTTACAAATTTAATAAAAAATAATTATTCATTGATTATTGTAATTATTGAAAACTGTTTATAATATTACTTATATTTTTCCTCAATAATTATTAAATTTCAATTTATATAAAAATATTTCGATTTTTATCTTTATTCTAAATAAATTACAAAAATTTACTTGTGAACATTATTACTATCACTGATATAATGCTATTAGTAGATGTATTTGAAAATATCTCTTGTTTTTTAAAACAATTTATATAATTAAAATTTTAAAATGCTAATTATATACCCTAACCCTAGTTTTAATAGAAGAAATATATGTTTTAAAGATAAAGTAGAAATACATCAACTAAAACTTAAACTGTTAATACTATGAAAATCAGTAAGCAGACATGTTTGAATTAATTTTTAAAATATATGACTACTTGTAAGAAAATGTACACTTAATACTTAAAGTACTACAATTTAATGTTTTAATAAAACATGCTTTTTTAATGAAAAACTTCTTGTGTATTTTGCTGAACAGAATGAACATATAAACTGTTTTTCTTTGCCACACTCGTACCTCCTGTGTGTCCACAAGGATTGAACATGGCGATATTGTTTGCCACAAGTACACACATGGACTTTGATTCTCTTAGGTGCTTTATTCAATATTAATGATTTGAAAACTGGAAAACCAAAACAAAAAATATAAATTTTCAGGTACATACATTGAGTTGTATTTCTTTATCATATTTACAATTTAGTGTTAATTATATTTTTATCTTCAGTAAAAAAGTATACAAAATAAATTAATAAAAATAAAATGAGAATTCTTAGAAAACAATCATTCATGTTACAAGAACATTACAGTAGAGTCTTGGTAATTCGAGGTAGCTGGGACAAGACCCCCTAGGATTACTGAAAACTCAGATTACACGGAAGTACGATCTTGTGCATTAGAAAAAATAGGAGAACTTTATATGAACATTTCTTCGAAGCTAGACTCGTTTCTTTTGCATACCGTATTGATAGCTCGACTCATTTCCTTTGCATATCGTATTGATGTAAACATTTCTTGGAAGCTCAACTCATTTTCTGTGCATACCGTATTGATAAAAATATTTCTTGAAAGCCTGACTCATCATTTTCTTTCAAATAGATAAAAGAAGGTTCAAATAGAAATAGGCTCAAATTATACAGAAGCTCGAAAAATCAAGACTCGGATTTTCAAGACTCTATTGTATCTTTATAAATAAATTAATGTTTACTTAATATACAAGTTAAGAGTTTCTGTAACGATGGAGTAATGTTGATGTAATATTATTGGATCGTTTAGTCCATTACGTTTGGGGAATCTTTTTTTTTTTTTTTTTTTTTTTTTTTTTAAATAAATAAAACCTCTAAACCACAAATAACATTTATTTAAAACTTATGTACATTTCGATTGCCCAGCAATCATCTTCAGAGGTATTTAAAAAATACAACTGTTGTATTTTTTAAATACCTCTGAAGATGATTGCTGGGCAATCGAAATGTACATAAGGTTTAAATAAATGTTATTTGTGGTTTAGAGGTTTTATTTATTTAAAAATAAACATTACGCCACAGTTGCTTCATACAGTTACTTAATTAATCTCTTTAACATTAGTCCATGACTATCCGAACTTTAAATTTTGTAAATTTGCAAAAACTCACTGAGACAGAACGTTTTCAATTGATATGTGGCGATCTTCATCATTATCTTCTGCTATGAGTTGTTGGGTTAAGCGTTGACGGTTTTAAAGGCAGGTTATCTATAGTATCAAAGAGTATGTTTTGTATTGGGTTTGATCGTTTAATATGTTCATACTCTGTTTTTGTGTGTCTATAAATTTCATATTGTTCTAGTGTGTTGATATGGGGTCCTTTTTTGTTGATGAGTAAACTAATATTGTCATAAACTAATGTTAAAGTGATTGATTTAATAATCGTAAATAACAACATGTACCATAACCATAATACTTTCTTTTAATTAGACTTACCATATTGATGTCGATTTAATGACCTTAATAGCATGTATCATTAACAAACACTTTTTATTAATTAGACCTCCATTTCAAATCTCAGTCCAACTCATCAGGGTTCCATATTTATTAATTCTTTCTCTTTTATTATTTCTTTTCACACCAAAAAGTAGTAAACAATTCATAGAAACTAATATAACAAAAACAAATGATCTAGTCTAACTCTAGATTACCATATGATATCATTACATGTTAATCATGATAATATTATAAACCCAATGCAAGTTGATTTAGGGTGGGAGTTATAATTTAATACAGCATTAGATCAGGAGTCATGAATGAATCTTAGAAAGCTTTGTCTATTCAATGTAAATTATGTATGATTTTAAAAACTTATTTAATTGAAGTAAACATAAACAAATTTTATAACATTGTTAAAGACAACATTTATAAAGTAAAAAGTTTTCAATGCTACTTATTTATGATTAACATATTACAAAAAAGTAGAAATCATAGTTACATTGATTTCTTTTATAAAGAAAGATGTACACTATTACTCTTGCAATATAACAATAAGAACAAAAGATAACTTCTTTCTATATATATATATATATATA
The DNA here is from genome assembly GCA_036971475.1 of Prosapia bicincta. NCBI lineage: Eukaryota > Metazoa > Arthropoda > Insecta > Hemiptera > Cercopidae > Prosapia > Prosapia bicincta. The sequence goes on from JBAIZL010000001.1 coordinate 6,709,250, forward strand.
TATATATATATATATATATATATATATATATATATATATATATGTATATATATATATATATATATATATATATATATATATATATATATATATAGAGAGAGAGAGAGAGAGAGAGAGAGAGAGAGAGACCCCATTTATAAAAACATACACAACAATTTAATGAACCTACAGACGACGTACTATTCAAAAACATTATACACGCTGCTCAATGAAGAAACATGTATGACGTCAACAAATACCAACATTACAGACCGAACATTCACATCAGAAAAAAAATTATCTCAGTGATTCGACAATGGTCTAGTGACCGAAAAGTGCCTCATCACATAAGGTAAAATTATTGCACTTAGTGGTGGAAAAATTATTTACAATTACTAATAATAACTTCATAAAGTCAGCGTAACCGAAAAATAATGGACAACATGAAATATATATATATATATATATATATATATATATATATAAGTGACAACTTATATTTATTTCATTCTCTCATATTTCTTTTTGTGTTTTCTCTTTGATTGACAAAGACCACTGTGTGGTTGAAATATATCATTGGTTAAGTGCTTTTATGTGTTTCTATTTCAAGACTACAGTATGGACTCTTACCAAGGTAAGTCTGTCAGTCTCCTAGTCCAAAAAATCTATATATTTTACGTTATCCATTGTTTTTCCGTTGCACTGACTTTATGAAGTTATATATTACTATTGTAAGTAATTTTATCCACCATTAAGTGCAATGATTTTTACCTTGAGGCACCTTTCGGTCACTTGACCATTGTCGAATCACACAAAGATTTATATATATATATATATATATATATATATATATATATATATATATGATGATGATGATGATGATGAATAGTTTATATCCGGAGTACTTCCGTTCATTTTGCAGTATATAAAATCGTAGATCCAAAGTTTCACTAGAATCTCATCTAGCATTGACAAGGTGAACCCAACAACGAAATGTACTCTGGATATTAACTATATATATATATATATATATATATATATATATATATATATATATATATATATATATATATATATAATTATATATACACATACCTTCCAAAAATCCCCTAACTAGCCAGTTGAAGAATTATTTGAACGATGTCGACTCAAGATAAAATTTCTTGGTAATCAAGCAATGGTCTCAGTGTCTTGGCTTTGCCTAGCAAGGGATGGAGTTAATTGGCCACTGGCCCTCTACTCCCTAATTAAAATTGTTTCTTGTTATCGCTACTCTATAATTTTCGAAAAATTACAAATTCACCAATAATGTTTTTAAAAATGAAAATTATCAAATAATATTTAAAATGAAACATGTTAGACAAAATGGACAGAGAAAAATAAAATAGTGAACAATACACCAATAACATAGTAGAAATTGTAAACTAAGTGAGAATAAAGGTGCAGTGTAAAGTTAGGTGAAGAGAGGAATAAGTATTATTCTTTTCCAAATGCCTTCTGGCTAACAAAAATATTGAAAATTTTGATTTTAGAGCTACTGCCATAAAACTCTTTGAATTAATTATAATTAGTACCTCTCCTGAGAGGAGAAATATACATAACCTTTTGAAGTTATTTATGAAATATAGAATTAGAAGGTTGTACACTCCAGCTTAGATATATAAAACTATTATTGGTTTTACTACTAGAAAATATTGGATAAGCACCAAGAATTTAAATTTTAAAATATTTGTCAATAATCCTATTGAAAAATCCAATAAAAATTGTAAAAGAAATTCTATTAGAATTTTACCCAGTACCTGTTGTCATAAACAAATTATTATTATTACAAGTTGTGATATTAAGTACATAATAAAACCTTAAATATTTACACATAATTTGTTTATAATGATATGTTAGAAATAATATAATTGTTATGTTGTTCATCGTCAAGTAGCAGTAAGTTAGTAGTTTCACTTCAATTTTATAAACAAACATAATAAAAATGTACAGGTAACGGTTCATAATTACAAGTACTTAGCCAAGATCAGATAAGAACAAAGTTTCTAAGCTAATAATTTATTAAAATATAAATTCAAATAGTGTTCAAAGCTGATGAAAAATAAAATAAACATTGTTTTATCAAAATATGTACAATACAGCAAAATGAAAAAAATGAGATGTTCTTTTGTTTTTTAATAAATATTACAATATTTATTTATATGATAATTTATTAAAGAACAAATTCAACATATTTTTCCGGATGTTGAAATCGCACATGAGTTTTGAGGTTAGTTTTCTGTTTTGAGAGGTGTTGACAATATGGGCATTTGAAGGAAGGTTCTTTACCACATTCGTATTTTTCATGTCTGAACAAAGATGCATACTGATTGTAGGCTTTTCCACATCGAAGACACAGGAAAGATTTTTTTGTAGACTGATTTGCGATTGCACTATAAATAAAATCTGCAAAAACCATAAATCAGTTTAAACAGATTTAAAATACTTAATTAAAAGATGAAAACTTAAACTGAAAAAAATTTAGCATATTACAGTTTTCAATGTTCTTAGTAAAAATAGCAGGGCAATAATAATTGCAAACATAAAATATTTATTGTATTCATAATTTCTTTAAAACAACATTGCATTTAAAATCTAAAATTATAATCAAGAAGAAAGAATGAATTCATCACAATAAAATAATATATAACTTGCTTCAGAATTTAAATACCGTTTATTCCCCCCCCCCAAAAAAAACTTTTAAAATGTCTGAAATTCCATTTTCAAAAACACCTCTGTTTCCACAGCAGAAACATAGTTACCACTAAAATTTGGCTGTTCTAGAACTATTCTAAAACAAATCAACATAATTTGGTTTGTTTTATGTTCTCATGAAAGCTACTCCTATTTGTTTTAGAACTCACGAATAAAAATAAAATGAAATTCTGTTATTAAAAATCTTGGTTATAGCATCATTTTTTCCATTTTATATCCCTAAAAAAAGGTTATTGAGTCATTGAATTATATTAAAGGTTATTGAATCATATCTTTTTTCTTCTGAGGAATAATAATGGCTTCACTCCTACTGAATAATATCCAGTTTTTAAGCATACATCTTTATTGTGATTAGCATACACAAACATTGCTATATTTAAGATGTATCCCTAAATATTAATTTTTTGTTTGCTTCATGTCACCTATTTTAAAAGTCCATTACTATTTAATAAGCCAATCACTCAAAATGTGCTAACAAAACTTGTAAACAAAAATCATTATCTAACAATTATAAAATCTGTTTTTTAATATTACAGAGTCTACCTGCTTCTTCTATTGTCATCTTCTTCTGATAGCGTCTCTAAATCAAATAAACGAATGTTTAGGTAACTTACAGGCGCGTATCCAAGGGGGGGGCGATGGGACGATTGCCCCCCCAACCCTCAAGAACTTTGGGTTAAAAATCGACAATATTTTATTAAATTAGGACTTTCTATTAAATTAGACTTTTACTTAAGTTAATTCATCTTTTATTGTAAATCAAAAATAAAATTTTAATTTTTAATTTGAAAATGTAACGCGTTCCCTTGGCATACCCTCGTAAACGTCTAAACGTTTTAACAACAGATAGCGCTAGTGAAGCTTAGTCTCGAACATATGATTTTCAATACGTAATTTTGCAAGCCTAATATTCGCAGTTGACTCCGGAATTGTTCGTGTTGGAAGAATAACTACTTATATTAATTAATACACCATTTTTATAATAATAGCTTATTATGAAATTAATAATATTCTCAGCCATAAGTGTTATCGAAACTGGAGTAACTATTTATTAAAAAGTCTAATTTGCTACGAATCTTTATCACGTTACCGATTTCTAACGCAAGCATAGAAAGAACTTTTTCTGTTCTATGTTTTTACATACACGCACGCGCGCACGCGCACACACACACATATTATATATATATATAATGCATCGATTGCCTCCCCCAAAGCAAGTCGCTGGATACGTGCCTGAACTTATAAGTAAATACTTAAATTTAAAACGGAAAATTTTCATTCTAAACTTAGTCAGTTATTTTCTTAGAAGAACTTTGTACCTCCTCCCTTGTCAAATAATTTTGTTCATCAACATATTTTATTGCAGTTTTTGTGCTGTACATCTTGAGGTTATTTTAGCAATTACACTTGTTTGTATTATCTTAGAAAAAACCACTACTTACCGATTTATTCAGCATACGCGTTTCATGCTAGGTCAGCACATTTTTCAATGCTGTGAAATACTGACAAAACTGTTGCTCAGGTGTGTTATTGTTCATAGAGTAGTTGTTAATTATGTGCTCAAATATAGTGTTTGATTGGGAGTGTGTTTACTCATTTAGAATGTGTTGTGGATTAGATTTATGGTGTTAATATGTCTCAGAGTTTTCTACTGTGTTAAGTTTTTTGCTTTTATTGATTTAATGTAGGACTTTTAGATTGGTGTCTATGTCAGTCTGTGAGTGTTGTGTGTTTTGTATGTGTATGGCGAAATTTGATGTGGGTTGTGTCTTTTTTATCTGTTTTATGTGCTGAATAAATCAGTAAGTAGTGGTTTTTTTGCCAAGATAATACAAACAAGTGTAATATATTTAATGTATTATCTGTTTGCAATTCACATCAAGTATCAGAATGAATCTTTAGTTATATTTTTATCAGAATACAATCACTTACTCATGGATTTTGTTTTCTATGACATTTGGTTGAGTTTTAAAGATGAAAATTTGTACTATTACACTTGCATACATTTATAATTAGAGCATTTTTTTTAAAATAAAAAACTTACAAAATGTTTTCAACTGCTCAGAGTGTAACCCCTTTGGCACAAATATTTACTTTATGTCTTTAGATTTCCAAGGATGATGACTCTGCCTGCTGATGACTCAGAATTTCCACACCTAAAGCCTACATGAAAAGCTAGTTTTATAAATTGTACTATTACACTAAAATAAATCAAAACTCCCTTCAAAATAAAAAAGTTAATGACATTTTTTAAATGCTTTCTAGGGGAAGAAACACACTTGGTAGCAGACACTTTGTATGTATATAAAAAAAATTCTATAAGAAATAGAAGTTCTTGTAATTTATAAACAATTTTTAAAAACTTGAATTTTTGTTAAAGGTTCAATAACTACATTAGAATAAGTCGTTTTTGTCAATTTTATATGTGTATTAATAAATCATATATTATTGTGGTTTTAATAAATCATATATTATTGTGGTTTTAATAAATCATATATTATTGTGGTTTTAATAAATCATATATTATTGTTGTTTTAATAAATCATATATTATTGTGGTTTTAATAAATCATATATTATTGTGGTTTTAATAAATCATATATTATTGGGGTTTTAATAAATCATATATTATTGTGGTTTTAATAAATCATATATTATTGTGGTTTTAATAAATCATATATTATTGTCCCTGTATCATAATATTTGAAGTTGAAATTATCAAAAATTCATGTTATAGAATTATTAAAATTCAAGATTCTACTTTAATAAAATAAAATTACTATTTTCTAGGTAACAAATATGAAGAAAATATGTCAAAGCTAAAGTCTGCTTTCAGAACCGCTCTTCATTGTTCAAATTTTAAATAAGTTTGATAACAAGTGATAAATTTAATTTATCAATTTAACTGAAACAAACAAAATTCACATTTATAAAAACCACAATAGAGAGCATTAAGAAATCCAATACTTAGAAACTGTTAATGAGGTATGGAGAGATGGATTTAAGAGGGGATTTTGGGACTCAAACCCTCCCCAAATATGGAGAAGTTAAAATTTTTAAACTATAGAGTGATTCATATAAGCCTCATGATTTTCATTAGTCCGTTATTTGAGTAAGAATACGACAAAAGGTTTAATTTGCCTATCAAATGACGCAGGAGACCTTGGAGTTTTGATTTCATGTCGCACATTTGTCCACAGATGGCGCTGCATATCACGCCAAAGCTGTAGGCATTTGTCAACAGATAGTGCAGTTGGAGTTGCGACTTGCAGTTGCTCATTGTCATTTGTTCGTCAGTTTATTGCTTTTTCATTCAGGTTTTGTTTATTCAAATCAGTTTTTTCATCATTCATGTTTCGTTTGTTCGAGTCAGTTTATTGCTTTGTCATTCACGATGCAAAACACATTACATCAATGTCTATTTCTTGTTAAAAACTATTGGATAACCGAATCGGTCATAGGCACACAAAGAGCATACCAGAGGGAATTTGGTGTTCACAGTTGTTTAGACAAGAACACAATACTGCAAATGGTACACAAGTTGGAAACAACAGGACATCTTGTGAGTGAAACTGGCAATCTGGTTTAAAGACGGCATAACTTTTAGGCATTTGTGGCCCTTAAGATGGACTTGACCACACCAGACTTCTTTCTGTGGGATTATAAAGAGAAGAGTATACACTACACAGCCTCGGTTTTGGATGATCTGATGGACAATATTACACGTGATATCAACAGTATTGATAACGCAATGCTCCAGCGAACTGCCAAAAACATGGAACGACGTGTTCAGTTATGTCTAGAGGCAGACGGAGGACATTTTCAACACAAACTTTAACAACCAATTAATCTCCCAGATATTCTGTACATGTATTTTGTATTTTTCTTCTTAAAATAAACAGTATGAGGTTAATATGAATCACCTTAAAATAACACTATAAAAGTATTTTTGAATTTAGTAGTCCATTACGCTCAGTGAATCTTAATTAATCACGTTAACAATAGTTTAAAGACATCGATGAAGATTGCCACATAGCGATCAAAAACATTCTGTCTCATTAAGTTTTCACAAATTTACAAAATTTAAAGTTTGGATAGTCACAAACTATTGTTAAAGTGATTAACTATAAAAGTAAATTAAATTTTTTTTCCGATGTTTATATTCATGATTTAAATCTATTTATTAATCCGTAGAATATGTTTATAAACCAATATTAATCACTATAATACCATACTTTAATCATTAATACATACACCAACCAAATATGTAATAAATAGGTTCTTTTATAGTATAAACTGAAATGGGGTATCTAATCTTCATGTAATTCATGATATAAAAAATACAAAGATTTTAGTATATGTTAAATGAAGCTTAATTAATGATTGTGTAATGTTACAGAGTAGGCTTACAACTATTTCTTTCAGACAGAAGACCCTTAGAGCTCATACTATAGCTACCATATTTCCTAAGTATTTTTCAAGCAGGGTAACCGCTTCTCTTCCTCACCACCCTCCAGCACCCCCCAAAATATTGGTCTGGATGTACCACTGATGGTATGTAAAACAAAAATGTTAACAGAAATTAACAGCTTAACAAAGATGATACTGTACATCTGTGGCAAAGCTATCTTGTTCACTATGACTTAACATTTCAATTATTATTGAAATGCCATATTAGAATGCTTTTTCTTTCATTCTGTAGTTATATATACATAAATAAGAATGACATGGAGACATTATTTTTTTCTTTCATTCTATGCATACTTATAAAAGAATAAAATCATAAAATTCTAAAGCACTACAGAAGCCCGTTTATATGACAAAGTATATAGTTATGAACTAATGACATTGCCCTTTGGCAAAGTTCATCTATAACTGCTAGGCCTGTTAAATCAGCCTTTGTCAAAATTAGGAAACAAACCAAAGCTGATTTTATTTGACCATGGATTAATAATATGGTCAAGAGTATCTGCGAATCACACTGGATTAGTTTATTTATTATGCTTTTTGTATTCTGGCATATTTTTAGATTTCATTCTACTCTAGTATACTGAGATTTAATCCTTTTTTGATTCAGAGATTTCTAGATTGTAATTGAATTCTGTATAACTGTGTCATATTTCAATTATGTGCTTAGCAAAAGACGAGTCAGTGTAATTGTTAATAGAATAGTTATTTTCTTTCAATCATTGTTGAAAACGACATCCTAAGAATTTACTCCTACTTCTAGTTTGTATAACTTAGTTTATATTTCCCAGGCGCTTAGAGGTTTTTAAAATGATAACTTCTTTAAGCGCAAAACTATTAGCTCCGGTTTGTTACCACTTCTGTCAGGACTTCCCTGAGTGCCAGAACTAATTTTGTTTGTTTGTGTTACATTCATAAAATAAGAAAAGCTCTAAGGATAGAAAAAAATCCATTTAAAATTTTTTTTCTTATATTTATTTAATATAACTTGTTCAACACATATTTCAGTTTCTAATGTACATTACAGGAAACATATTTACTTTTCATGTCAAAATGTAAGAACTAATTGTTGTTTGAAGGTAAAGAACAATGTGCTTTATAAATTTTTCTACCATACATGTAAGAACTCAAATATATACGAGAATTTATTTTAATAAAATATATAATATCAGCTATTATATAGAATCCAAAGAGATTGTTGGTTCTATATACTTTGATCAGATTTAAAAAATCATAAAAATAATTTCATAATTTTAAAAAATAAAACTAAAATGATTCTTGAGAACAAAATCCTTTTGTATTTGTTAATAATAAAAATTATTAAACTAATTTCAATGGATCTAAGGGATTTATAGATCAACATAATTTAGTCAAAACTTTGAAAGATTAATAAAATACAATAAACTTTTGTCAAATCTCTGGATAATCCAAGTCAGTTTTAAATGCCATAATTTTTATTTGTACAGGTACTTAAAGTTTTAAAATAGACAATTTTAAGTTTAATTTCACTAAACAATTTTAAAATATTATAAAGATATTTAAAATAAACTGAATGTAATGGTGTTTTATTTGGTAGGTTCATTATGCAGTAAGTAAATTGAATTACATGCACAAACTATTAATTATAACAGGTTGCACGATTATGTTAGCAAACTAAATATTAAATATATTTACTGAGTTTTTCATGGTGTCTAAGAAGCTGGTCAGGCAATGTTAATGTGAGAAATTGAAAAAAACCTGCCTTACCAAAATCTTATCATCAAAGCCTGATGATTACTCATGAAAAATAAAGACGACTTTAATGCTAAGGCTTCTTCTAGTCATTTAAACAATGTATTGCATAAGAAGCAAATTTACTTGTAACAATTATGTGGGAAAAATTGGGAGTGGGGAATTTAACATTGAAGTAAAACTTTTGGATGTATTTTTAAATATATATGAACAAAATTGGATAGACCCGGACTTTTGAAACACTACCCTTAATTTTTCTGTGCAGTTTAGTATTTTAATGATTTGAAAATCTAATTTTTAATAATACCAGATTGTCTTAATACCTCACATGTCTTTGTTATTTAATAATTATAACCTTGAGGATATTAAGAATTTCTATTTGCCCAGATAGAAGGAACAAGGTTTTACAGTTTTTTAATTAATGTACATGGTATAGTTTTTATCATTGTATACATTTTATTTACAAGGGACAGAAGTAACAAAATAATTAGTATGAATAATCTTATATATGTTTTGAACAGAGTATTTTTGGATATTATTATACTGCTTTTAGACAAAACATACACTTAACCACCATTTTTTTGAAACTGTTGTAAAAAAAGTCCTAGGTAAAGATGAAAAGTACCCTTTGTTTGTATAAAAGATATTTCAGGATTATAGTTTTGAATGTGACTTACTGTGCAAAGAGAAGTTGTAATATATGTGCCATCCTGTTTGACTACGTTACCTCGAGGGACGCCAAACCCCTCTTATTAGGTACCGCTAATCTGCACCCCTGCGTTTTGAATTATTCTGATGAAAAATGCATTAATAAAAACATATTAAGTTAGTTTACTTTGTTGACAAATGGTCAACAAATCACACAAAGAAGTTGCGTTGTTAATATCCCATCAATTCAAAAGTTGTAAATGTGAAATTAGGTTACAATTTTGGATTTTTAAAAATATCTATTTAACATGCTGAATATATTTCATACAAATTTCTCGTTTTATATTTGAAAGTATAACTTGTTTGTATATATTATAAATTTGCTATAACTGTATTGATATAAGTAAATACAACTTAACTCATCAGTTACAATTATCTTAATATGCTTACATAAAGTTTAAATTAGGAATTCTGGTTGTAACCAGGTGATTATTTCTAAATATATAAGCTGTAAAAATATCTTTTAAAAATGGTTTAATTAAATACCCAGAAATATTGCTTTTCTTACTGATAAAAGGTTGTTTTAATGTAAATATTAATAACTAGCTCTTTGTAAAATTTATTTGTTACTTTAATAGCTTATACAGCAGCTGCTGCTTATTGTAATTATATTTGTCAGAAGCATATTTGATAACAATAATCGAGCTGGTAATCACAATGTACAGAATTGCCGCTTTGAATTCACTGTATTACGGTCACAATTGTTTACTGAACGATATGTAGCCCAAGCATTACAGTACGTCATTTTAATTCTATAACACAACAACTACAATGTAATTCAGGTAAATGGAAATCATGAGTAATTACCAAATATTGCAACTCCAGACAATTTTATGTACTGTAGTAAAACTTTGTATCTAGGTTGTCTATTTGTTACATTTTGCGGGCATATTTCATGCCAGATTATTTTATTCCATTGTAGATTTTGTAAACACTAATTGAATCCAGCATAATTTAAAAAGTGATTGAACTACGTAAAAAACTTCATATAAAACACAAAACACTTTGACTTTTTTAAACTTTCAAATTTATTAATTTTTTCACAAAGAATTCCTCAATATGAGACTGTCTATAGAACTTCCAATAAAATACTGTTGATAAATTGTTAATATTCATAATTTGTTTTTGCAATAGTATGGCTTTTTGACACATTAACTAGTCATCAACTTAAAGCATCATTTTTGCAAACATTTTAAAACCATAATTTCTTAGCTAATTTCATTCTACTTGTGGATCCTTTCCATAACAACTTCTTTTGCTGTCCACATTTTCATTACACTTTGATAATGACAAGTTGAAATCTTTGATCTTGAAAAATTAATATAAGAAAGGTTACAAAACAACAAGCTGAGAAGCAGCGTTTCTTTGACTGTAATTTGGTAGTTTGCTAGAATGTCAAGTTTTTAGAAGACTTAAATCACATTGTTTCTTCTGAAATTTGGACTTCTTCCTATACATGAAACTTCAAGTGACACCAAACCTCACAAAACAAATAAAAAAAGAACTTCCTAAATTAAATTACATAAAATCACACTGAAATCATCATAAACATATACGAAAATAAAGAAATAAACAGTGCAGTAGTTGTGTGAACAAATGGCATATGAAAAACTAGATAGACAAGCAAATTACTGTACATTTTATGAAACTTACAAGATGTGTTTGAGTAAATTTAATTAGAAAATATTGATAATAAATCACATTGACAATGTCAATGACAGGATGTCACCATATTGCTTAACTGATATCTCAGAATTTACAATACTTGTAAACATTTTTGTTTAGTCTGTACTATTGGGCACGTTTTATTGCATGGCAAATTAAATGATAACAATAACAAAGTGAGGATTATAATAAGCGGCTAGATTACAATGTATTTATAGGAGTCTGTGTCTGTCTTTATAATAAGCGGCTAGATTACAATGTATTTATAGGAGTCTGTGTCTGTCTTTATAATAAGCGGCTAGATTACAATGTATTTATAGGAGTCTGTGTCTGTCTTTATAATAAGCGGCTAGATTACAATGTATTTATAGGAGTCTGTGTCTGTCTTTATAATAAGCGGCTAGATTACAATGTATTTATAGGAGTCTGTGTCTGTCTTTATAATAAGCGGCTAGATTACAATGTATTTATAGGAGTCTGTGTCTGTCTTTATAATAAGCGGCTAGATTACAATGTATTTATAGGAGTCTGTGTCTGTCTTTATAATAAGCGGCTAGATTACAATGTATTTATAGGAGTCTGTGTCTGTCTTTATAATAAGCGGCTAGATTACAATGTATTTATAGGAGTCTGTGTCTGTCTTTATAATAAGCGGCTAGATTACAATGTATTTATAGGAGTCTGTGTCTGTCTTTATAATAAGCGGCTAGATTACAATGTATTTATAGGAGTCTGTGTCTGTCTTTATAATAAGCGGCTAGATTACAATGTATTTATAGGAGTCTGTGTCTGTCTTTATAATAAGCGGCTAGATTACAATGTATTTATAGGAGTCTGTGTCTGTCTTTATAATAAGCGGCTAGATTACAATGTATTTATAGGAGTCTGTGTCTGTCTTTATAATAAGCGGCTAGATTACAATGTATTTATAGGAGTCTGTGTCTGTCTTTATAATAAGCGGCTAGATCACAATGTATTTATAGGAGTCTGTGTCTGTCTTTATAATAAGCGGCTAGATCACAATGTATTTATAGGAGTCTGTGTCTGTCTTTATAATAAGCGGCTAGATCACAATGTATTTATAGGAGTCTGTGTCTGTCTTTATAATAAGCGGCTAGATCACAATGTATTTATAGGAGTCTGTGTCTGTCTTTATAATAAGCGGCTAGATCACAATGTATTTATAGGAGTCTGTGTCTGTCTTTATAATAAGCGGCTAGATCACAATGTATTTATAGGAGTCTGTGTCTGTCTTTATAATAAGCGGCTAGATCACAATGTATTTATAGGAGTCTGTGTCTGTCTTTATAATAAGCGGCTAGATTACAATGTATTTATAGGAGTCTGTGTCTGTCTTTATAATAAGCGGCTAGATTACAATGTATTTATAGGACTCTGTGTCTGTCTTTATAATAAGGGTCTAGATTACAATGTATTTATAGGAGTCTGTGTCTGTCTTTATAATAAGCGGCTAGATTACAATGTATTTATAGGAGTCTGTGTCTGTCTTTAAAATAAGCGGCTAGATTACAATGTATTTATAGGAGTCTGTGTCTGTCTTTATAATAAGCGGCTAGATTACAATGTATTTATAGGAGTCTGTGTCTGTCTTTATAATAAGCGGCTAGATTACAATGTATTTATAGGAGTCTGTGTCTGTCTTTATAATAAGCGGCTAGATTACAATGTATTTATAGGAGTCTGTGTCTGTCTTTATAATAAGCGGCTAGATTACAATGTATTTATAGGAGTCTGTGTCTGTCTTTATAATAAGCGGCTAGATTACAATGTATTTATAGGAGTCTGTGTCTGTCTTTATAATAAGCGGCTAGATTACAATGTATTTATAGGAGTCTGTGTCTGTCTTTATAATAAGCGGCTAGATTACAATGTATTTATAGGAGTCTGTGTCTGTCTTTATAATAAGCGGCTAGATTACAATGTATTTATAGGAGTCTGTGTCTGTCTTTATAATAAGCGGCTAGATTACAATGTATTTATAGGAGTCTGTGTCTGTCTTTATAATAAGCGGCTAGATTACAATGTATTTATAGGAGTCTGTGTCTGTCTTTATAATAAGCGGCTAGATTACAATGTATTTATAGGAGTCTGTGTCTGTCTTTATAATAAGCGGCTAGATTACAATGTATTTATAGGAGTCTGTGTCTGTCTTTATAATAAGCGGCTAGATTACAATGTATTTATAGGAGTCTGTGTCTGTCTTTATAATAAGCGGCTAGATTACAATGTATTTATAGGAGTCTGTGTCTGTCTTTATAATAAGCGGCTAGATTACAATGTATTTATAGGAGTCTGTGTCTGTCTTTATAATAAGCGGCTAGATTACAATGTATTTATAGGAGTCTGTGTCTGTCTTTATAATAAGCGGCTAGATTACAATGTATTTATAGGAGTCTGTGTCTGTCTTTATAATAAGCGGCTAGATTACAATGTATTTATAGGAGTCTGTGTCTGTCTTTATAATAGGAGTCTGTGTCTGTCTTTATAATAAGCGGCTAGATTAATGTATTTATAGGAGTCTGTGTCTGTCTTTATAATAAGCGGCTAGATTACAATGTATTTATAGGAGTCTGTGTCTGTCTTTATAATAAGCGGCTAGATTACAATGTATTTATAGGAGTCTGTGTCTGTCTTTATAATAAGCGGCTAGATTACAATGTATTTATAGGAGTCTGTGTCTGTCTTTATAATAAGCGGCTAGATTACAATGTATTTATAGGAGTCTGTGTCTGTCTTTATAATAAGCGGCTAGATTACAATGTATTTATAGGAGTCTGTGTCTGTCTTTATAATAAGCGGCTAGATTACAATGTATTTATAGGAGTCTGTGTCTGTCTTTATAATAAGCGGCTAGATTACAATGTATTTATAGGAGTCTGTGTCTGTCTTTATAATAAGCGGCTAGATTACAATGTATTTATAGGAGTCTGTGTCTGTCTTTATAATAAGCGGCTAGATTACAATGTATTTATAGGAGTCTGTGTCTGTCTTTATAATAAGCGGCTAGATCACAATGTATTTATAGGAGTCTGTGTCTGTCTTTATAATAAGCGGCTAGATCACAATGTATTTATAGGAGTCTGTGTCTGTCTTTATAATAAGGGGCTAGATCACAATGTATTTATAGGAGTCTGTGTCTGTCTTTATAATAAGGGGCTAGATTACAATGTATTTATAGGAGTCTGTGTCTGTCTTTATAATAAGCGGCTAGATTACAATGTATTTATAGGAGTCTGTGTCTGTCTTTATAATAAGCGGCTAGATTACAATGTATTTATAGGAGTCTGTGTCTGTCTTTATAATAAGCGGCTAGATTACAATGTATTTATAGGAGTCTGTGTCTGTCTTTATAATAAGCGGCTAGATTACAATGTATTTATAGGAGTCTGTGTCTGTCTTTATAATAAGCGGCTAGATTACAATGTATTTATAGGAGTCTGTGTCTGTCTTTATAATAAGCGGCTAGATTACAATGTATTTATAGGAGTCTGTGTCTGTCTTTATAATAAGCGGCTAGATTACAATGTATTTATAGGAGTCTGTGTCTGTCTTTATAATAAGCGGCTAGATTACAATGTATTTATAGGAGTCTGTGTCTGTCTTTATAATAAGCGGCTAGATTACAATGTATTTATAGGAGTCTGTGTCTGTCTTTATAATAAGCGGCTAGATTACAATGTATTTATAGGAGTCTGTGTCTGTCTTTATAATAAGCGGCTAGATTACAATGTATTTATAGGAGTCTGTGTCTGTCTTTATAATAAGCGGCTAGATTACAATGTATTTATAGGAGTCTGTGTCTGTCTTTATAATAAGCGGCTAGATTACAATGTATTTATAGGAGTCTGTGTCTGTCTTTATAATAAGCGGCTAGATTACAATGTATTTATAGGAGTCTGTGTCTGTCTTTATAATAAGCGGCTAGATTACAATGTATTTATAGGAGTCTGTGTCTGTCTTTATAATAAGTGGCTAGATTACAATGTATTTATAGGAGTCTGTATCTGTCTTTATAATAAGTGGCTAGATTACAATGTATTTATAGGAGTCTGTGTCTGTCTTTATAATAAGCGGCTAGATTACAATGTATTTATAGGAGTCTGTGTCTGTCTTTATAATAAGCGGTTAGATTACAATGTATTTATAGGAGTCTGTGTCTGTCTTTATAATAAGCGGCTAGATTACAATGTATTTATAGGAGTCTGTGTCTGTCTTTATAATAAGCGGCTAGATTACAATGTATTTATAGGAGTCTGTGTCTGTCTTTAAGTGACAAATAATAATAACCAAATGATATCATTAAGCATAATCACACTATGTAGAGCCTACTGTATTAAGAAAATAATTACCAACTAAAATTTTTATGCTGCAATCTATTAACAAGTGATAGCTAAAAATCTAGTAAAAATTAAGAGTTATTTACATGCCATATTTACGAAATCAACCTATGGGAGTTTTGTAACATAACAGGATAAACAAATTAAAACAGTATAGTTTCAGAACTCACATGTACTTTGCTTATTATAGATGTTACCAATATGAGTAGAAGAAAAAAAACTACTAATGTGTAATAAAATACACAAAGCCAATAACTTTAAAATGTCTGAGAAAAAACGTCTAATGTTTTTTGAATTTAGCAACATGAAAAACACTTTTATGTTCTCCGAACAATCCAAGTAAATACATTAACTGACACCACATATTTTAGAGTTTACAATTTAACTTTAATCAAGAACATAGGCATGGCCAGGATTATCTAGTGTAGTTACCAATGTAGAAAATTGTGCCAACCCATATCCTTTTTTTATATTTTCAAACAATAAAATGTGTATAAGATAAAATTAATCTGTACAATTTGGATAAAATTGACAAGTTGACCACTGAAAAAAAGACCAGTTTTTTATAAATAAAAACACAATATTTTTTTGATACATATTTTATCAGAATCGAATCATTACTACATTGGAAATGTCATGTTTATTGTCACAGGGATGTCTATTTGCAGTATAAATATTGTTGTGTTAGAGACAGACTATGTTTACACTTTAAAAATATCTCCAGTTTAAAATTTCTCTTTCAGGTAAAAAAATTTTTTCTTTATTTTAAACTTTACCCAATTTACAGACTACTTTTTTTTAAAGTTAATGATCCATGATTTTTGAGGCCCTTCAAAATTTACGAGTGTGTAGGGTTGCCACAGCACACATGACACTTACTGTTCCCATGCCTATGATCAAGACAAATTTCTGTGTAAGACGACTGTAGGAATAGTTTAAATAGAAATTATTTCAAATACATTATAAAATATCTATAACTTGTAACAACTTCTTATAAAAAAAAGTTAAGTAATCACTATTTACTGATCAAATAAATTGAAAGAAAAACTGTAAATAAATGCTATATTTATAAACACTAGAACTAATCATATCTTATTCAAATGTTTAAATCATAATTAATCATGTAGACAATAAGGCATTACATTGGTTTAGATCTCATTGATTATGATTTATACCTTTAAAAAATAATAGTATGTAGATCCTGATGTAAAAACTGCACATCATGAAACTACTCTAGAGGTTGGAGATATAACAATACATTCAAATTAAACATACAAATTTAACACATAAATATTTTTTTTTACTACTATTGTCATGTTGGTTGTATAGAATGCTTAAAATTAAACTAATTTTTGGTATAATATCTAATAGAATTTTAAGTTTGGGGCACACATGAACACATTCTTTTTCTGTGTAAATGTTCTCAGTATCTATAGTTTTGAATTACAGATCTTGAAAACATGTTAGATTATTCCCAATTAAATTTTTAGATATTGCATTCTTTAAAAAAATATTAATTGGAAAATATTGGTTTTACTTTTTTATTTTCTATACATAAATTTTTTGGAGGAATTAAAATAGACAAGAGTTTAAATAAATTTACTTAAAGAAATATTACAAATGCGTTTGGACTCCCAAACTCAATTTTAACAAGTACTAGATTCAAATACTTACTTAAGTTAAAGTTAGTTAAATTTATTATTCAGTATAGAATACAATTTTGTACTAACATGAAATAATTTTTAATTATAAATGTGACTTTTATTTTTGCATCACACTTTAATAATTACTTGTATTTATTAATTGATAAAAATTTTAAAAAATTAATTATTTATATATATATATATGCATAATTTTGTTCTACTTTTGGAAAAAATAACTGTATTTTATTGCTTCAGTTAATGAAAACTTTGAGCTTACAAAATATACTTAAACCTAAAAATTGCAAGGCTAGATATATTATACACTAAAACAAAATATAAACTAAACTAAATAAAAATTAATTTAAGAAATAATAATAGCTCTTGAAGCAAACAATAAAGCTTTTCTACCTCCAACATTTTAGCATTTGGAAGCATAACAATATAATCTTCAGTGAAAGTGAAATACATTGTAGCCCTTGAGGAGACGGAGGAGTAAACATTTAAAAGATTTGTTAATGGAGAAGCAAAGCGACATAGAGAAATTGTCTTAAAGCTAATATACACTGAATACATATAAATGAAAACATAATTATAAGTATCAAGCAGACCGTTAAAAAATCCTATTTAATCAAGCATTTAAAAGCTTTTAAATTTCCAAAAAATAATATACTCTCATATATATATATATATATATATATATATATAGATTTTTTGGTAAATAATCTTTACCAACCAAAACTAACCTAAAATATATATATATGATCTGATCGTTTTACCTATGTACAACAACTACAGAAAAACATAACCTATCAGGAATTTACAAAATTATATGCAATGACTGCAATGCATTTTACATAGGGAAAACAACCAGATAATTTAAAATAAGATTTGAAGAACATTACAGAGCATTCAAAAATAAAAATACAAAAGTATCAAATGTTGCAGCACACCTAATATCACATGAACATGAAATAAAAAATTACAAAAATAACCTAACCATACTTGAAATAAATAATAACCCAATAGAATAAAACTCACTAGAAAAATACCACATTTATAAAAACATACACAACGCTTTAATGAACCAACAGACAACATATGCAGACAACGTACTATTCAAAAACATCATACAAGCGGCTCAAAAGGAAACATGTAACGTCAACAAATATCAACATCACGGACCGAACTACCACACCAGAAAAATAGAGAAAATTAATTTAGTGATTCTACAATGGTCAAGTGATCGAAACGTGCCTTATCACATAAGGTAAAATTATTGCACTTAGTGGCGGATAAAAGTATTTACAATAGTAATATATTAACTTCATATATATATGAGGATGGACCACTAAAGAGAAAAATTTAAGTCATGTGGTTTTTGTATTATACATCTTGCAGTTTTTAAAAATGTTGTTATTCCTATCACTTGGAAAAAAACACTGCTTACAGTTATTTTTCAGCAGATATGTTTCACACTAGATAAGTGCATTGTTTAAAGCTGTAAAGTGTAATACTACTGCTCAGATGTGTTGAATTATTGTGAGCCAGTGGTGTTTTGGAATTCTGTGGTGGTTTTTGCTTGTAGAGTAGTTGTTATGAGTTCATATGTAGTATTTGATTTTTAGTGTGTTTTGTTGTTAGGGTGTGTTGTGGTAGGTTTTTGTGGTGTTTGTACATTTCAGTTTTCTGATCTGTATATGAAATTTGATTTGGGTTGAGTGTTTTTTAAGTCTTTTACGTGTTCTTAGTATGATGTGGTGAAGTTTTTCCAGTTTGACCTATGAAGAAGTTTATATGTGATCTTGTAAACTCCTGCCCTGTCATTTTTATTCTGGGGCGTTTTTGTGTTGTGTAGCTGTTTTTTGGTTGTTTTGAATGTTTTAAAGGCGACTTTGAATGAAACAGGTATTCTGGAAGTTTTCAGAATGAAACAGGTATATTTTGTGATGTGTTGTTTTGATATGTTAGTTATGCACTTTAGTTTTTACGTATTATTGTTGTGTGTGTTATTTTTTGTGTAATATGTGATCAGGCTGTGTTTCTATCCATTTATATGGGCTATGTATTTTAATTAACTATGGGTTAGCTTTATTCATCATAAGCAATCTATACACTAACATACAAATATAAAAAAAAAACAATTAATACACTAAAACAAATGTAATAGAGAACAACACACCACATAACATAACCAAAGAAATAATATCACTAAAAGAAACAATTACATCCCAAAACTACTTCCCATATAAAAATTAATATTATACTCATAATAAAGGTCTAGCAATGAGACCCTATATACTGTCTGAAATATGCATACACAATCTAGAACAAAAACACATCATAAATAACAACAAGCACTCATATAACATAATATACTGGGACAGGTACCTAGATGACATATTAATCTTATACAAAGGCAACAAAAGACAGGAAACACCTTCCACAAATACATAAACAAAATACGGAAATATATAAACCTCACATTGAAAACAAAATAACAAAACACAATCAACTTCCTAGGTCTCACAATTACAAAACAGAACAAACACACATTTAAAATACAGTTTAGTCTATAATTCGAGGTAGATGTATATCGAGACCCCCTCGGATTACTGAAAAATTGGATTACATGGAAGTACGTTCCTGTACATTAGGAAAAACAGGAGTGCTACAGAAAGAATAAAGCCTAACGTAAGTCTATTAGTGTGAATAGATTTGTCAATTACTATATGCAATAGGAAGTTATTAATATATACATTTTTTGTAATGCATTTTTTCCCTCATTAATTTAAAATCTACAAAGTGTGTTGGATTTTTAATTGAAAAACACTGTCTTGAAACTTCAATAAAATTAACTTATACATCATCATCTGTGAGGATATTATTTAATAGACACAATGCTTAGCCAGTCATTTAATATCCTCAGAGCTACAAAGTATTTCAATAGATAAATAGTAAATATATTATATTTTGACACACACACACACACACAAATTTATATGAATTTTACACTTAAATTCGTTATTTACAACAACCTTTAATAAAAAATTTACAATTTTAACAAAATATAATAAATAAATCAAAGTAATCATAAAATTTCAAGAAATATCACAAACTTAACAAATACTTTTTATTCTCAATAATACTGTGGCACTAACATTCCAATAAAATCACATTTAATATTACACATGGAAAATTAAACAAGTTTTAGGCATTATTTATTAAAAAGGGTACTCTTTAATAAGCACTATCTTAATTAAATTAACTTACAGAAACCTAATCTTATTCTAAATATATATTATAGGCAGTTTCAACTAGAAACGCTAGGAAGCACAAACATCATTTTAAGTGTAATTTTCTATTGGGTTTAGAATCTAAATGACACCTAACGATAATATGTGTGAGTGATTTCAATAATTTTTAAAGTCTGTATAGAGGACTTTTTAAACATAAGTGGTACAAAATTGTATAAACATTTCTCCTCTTTCAAATGTTCATTTAACAAATCTTAATAATGAAAATACTGAAAAATAAACTTAAAAATAAGCAATTTCGTTATTATTTTTATTTACAAATAAAAAATCTAGAAAAAGTTGACAAATTCGTTTTACTCACACACACAATAATTTATGTCACCTAAGTTATAATTTATCAACCCCTTTCATTTCAACTTGTGTGTCCTATTTCCCTTTCCCCACATGAGTTGCACATGCCATGTCTCATTAGGTATTCAATTTATTATCTACACTGTATCTTCTACCAGACTACATTACAATGGATACAGAAGTGGTAAGCAAAATAGCTATTTGTGCAAGTTACCTGTTCTTAAAAAAAGTGCAAAAAAAAAAATTAACTAACCCTGTTAGAAAAGCAGTTTTACAAAAAACAAAATATTGAGGCACTAAGAGCTTCAGCATGATTTAGGTGTTTTTTCATTGTAATTTACACATATGTCAAATGATAAATATTACAAGTTGTTAAAACTACAAACCATAACCAGTCAAAATGAAAAATTAACATTTGTTTCCATGATGCAACTGCAGCTGAAATGAAGGTATTTAAAGTAATAAAGCAAAACATATCTGCAAGCTGCCAGAAGTTTTGAATTCACTCATCAATTGATAAAAATACTATTGAAATAGTAATATCCAATAAAAATTATTAGGAAAAAGATAAAAGCTTAATACTTACATACACTTAAAATAAATAATATTGAATAAGCAAGAAGATTGACTAGCTATGGGATCGTCTTTGTCGGGCATAATTTCAAAAATATATTTACAAAACTTAGATGATAAAATTGTAAAACAAAATATGATAATAACGGATATTGGAATAGATAATACATGGTACAATATATATATATATATATATATATATATATATATATATATATATATATATATATATATATATATATATATATATACACACAGTAAAAACTGTATGCCATTGTCGGGATCATGGTCGTGACGGTTGAGCGAATAATATAGAGGTAACAGAAACACTGTATTATTCCTCCAAAACCTAACCTTAATCAATTATATTATAGATAGATATCACTCTCACAGAAATGTAATATATTTCTGAGCGAAAAGAAATTAAACACGATTGTAATAGCAAATGAAACTATTTATTACATGATAAAAAGTTCCTCAGAGTAGCTACAAGTGTGGCAAAATTATGTACAGTAAAAACTACTTACAGGTGAAATAATTTATGTAGCTTAACAAACAAAGCGAACGCCTCACTGTGCACTTTAATACTTTAAGCTGCCGGCCACAATATCGGTGTTTTTGCAGAGAAATGCCAAAATATTTTAAGCTTATTTTTAAATAATGTGTACTTATCCTTTGCTCCCCTATCATATCTAAGTACGAAACGTATGTTTCTTATAATAATATTCATAAAAACACGTGTCAGGTCAATTTGTCCGACCTAGTTATTTTATAGCGTGAATGATATGGAAATAAACTCCGTCAGACCAATTGGCTCGACGTCATTTCTGATTTAATTATATTTTCTTATCTGTGCAACACTGTTTTAATATTTCTTGTGAACAATAAACAACAAAACTAGAATTTAATGTTCCGGTTACCCACATAATCCTGACTGCCAAGGAAAGTGTTTTGGTGCTTATCATGAAGAGATGTAAACTTGTCACATGTCATTGATTTGTGAGTTTAAATACTTTGTATATAAAACGGAAGTGTAAACATAAGCTCTCTCTGATAAGTAATGCTTCAGGTCCGATAAATACTATCAAAGATTCATAAAAAGTAAAAGTTTTTAAACTAAATAATTTACTTCCTAAGGCATTTTTGTTATAATTTACTTCCTAGTTAGGATGAGTTTATCTAAGTGTATCAATGTTTGTACTTAACTTAAACCAAGTTCATTTTTTAACTATTTTACAACTAAATATTTAGTAAATATTTTTGACTAATAATTTAGGTTTTGTGAAAATTTGAAAACAATCATGAAAATCAATTTAATACTTCATTAAAAATTATTTATTTTATTAATTAATTATATAAAGGTAAACTTCTTCCAATGAACCATTTTCTCGGTTGGAATAATCATCTCAACTTCACTAAAATTTTTAACAAATAAGTGTGGTCCGTAACTCCTGACAAAAAGCTGCTAGAATATCATCATGTTTATAATGCAGTCAGCGTTTAGCTATCAAACAAAAACCATCATAATTATATCTGTAAGTAGTGTGAAGCTTTTTGTTTAATACTGTGCATCCATTTTCCCAAAAGTAGCATCACCAGCTGAATGGTACTAATAAACATAAAACGTTACTAGACAACAATCTCGGGCCACCGATGGAATTCTGTTAAGGGTAATGGCCGTAGCGTCGGGTCAATTGGCCCGACATGGCAGATAAAGTGTTTAAGTACTTTGTTATTACACTATTATTGTATTATTGCAGCAATTACGGTTAACAGAAACTGTCGGTTAAATGAAGTTTTACTGTACATAAATTTTTAATATGAAAGAAATAATTAAATGAATGTTAAAAGAGGATCTAAGTTACTGGATATTCGTCAGCTGAGGCATGCGTACAATCACGGTTGGATAAACTGGTCCAATCAACTTCTGAGAGGCAAGCAATAGGGAATGCTTCTCCTACAACACACCATGCACTATGATCCATGCTTTTGTTAAAAGGAAAGTTTCAAAAGTATGGACATAGCTTAAACTCAATACATACAAAATAAACATTCACAATTTAAAAAAAAATTTATAAGTATTTTGTAAATATTTTAGGTATTTTAAAATTTAAATATTAAAATAGACATTTTAATGTACCTATCTATAGGTATAGTAAAGTGAAGGTGTCGTGTTGTAATCATCTAGAATTCACTAATTAAATTATAAGTAATTATTGCATAAATGAGTGAAGACTTTTAACTTACTTGCTGACGCGTTTCAAAACAATAGTTTCAGCAATTGGTCAAGGTTGCAGGTTCCTATGGACCTTTCAACCCTTATCTGTAACCATATTCTCTGATCACCTCCGGCCAGCTCATCTACTACCTCTCATTCTTTGATGTTATATCTCACCTTGTCCATAGGGAAATAAAGACATATTTCTGAAGCTCGAACTCTGGTTCGAACCTCTATCTCAAGAAAAAAATCTCTCAGAAGAACTAACTCTTGAATTTCTAATAAAACCAATTAGTCACCTATAGGCTCTTTAGGCTTTTATTCAGGTCACGGAATCATTGAGAGACATTTTGCGTTAAAGAGTATATTAAGGTTATACACTTTTAAATTTAGTTGAACTTACAGGTTTTTTAGTTACATATAATAATTATTAGCTTGAATTTATAGTTACATTTCAGACTAGTTTCTACAAATAAATTTTATTGAATTTAATTTTAATTTATTATTTTATTGCCGTAATTATTTTCTTATTTACTCCAACATTCCTTGTTTATGTCCATAAATCCCTACCCTATTTAGTATACATTTTAAATCTGATGAAGGTATAGCTAAGTATTACCACTCTACTATCCTATTTTATTTTGATTTACGTTCCTACATTACAACACTAATACAAATGTTTTGTTATGTTATTATGTCAAAACGATGTTACATGCCTAGGTTGTATACGAAAAACTGAATAGGTAATTTACAAAAAATTAAAAACAAGATAGAAATACTGTGTGTGTGTGTGTATACTGTAATCTCGAAATTCCGAGTCCCAATTTTCCAAGCTTCCATTTAAATTTGAGTCTGCCTTAGAGTCGGCTAAGCCGCAGGATTAATCAGTCAAGTCGCCAGTGTTTAAATACATTTCCAAGTCGCTATTGCCGGTTTTATATAAGAACTAAAGTGCTGATTGGATTATTATTATTAGAAAACTATTATATACTGATATTGCAAGAGTCACATCTTATTTTCAACATTCTTATTTTTTGAAGGTTCAAAAGCTGCAGTATTTCTTTTGTTCTCTTGCTTACGTGCAGAATGTAAAGCAGCAGTCGGACCCCATTGTAAATTGTTATTTGCTGAAGTAACACCTTTAAATATAATGTTTCATACCCTTTGTGATCTTTTCAGATCCTAGACATTTTGCCATCCATTTTACCATCAGTTGTTTGCTCAACTTTAACAAGAAATGGAAATAGTGAATGGAAATTATAAACATTTCTTCATTTCTGGCCTCAAAGTCTTGAATAATCTTATCCAGTGTTAGATTATTGTCTTCCACAGTAACATCACACGGCTCATAATTTGGATCTTCACCCGAGTCGTCTGAATCATACAAGTATTCTTGCTCAGGCTCATCATATGAATCACCCTTTCCTTCATCATCTGATTCCAATTCATCTTATGTGTTTATATTGGTGCCTAATAATTGCAACTCCTCTAATATTTATTCATCTTTATAGAAAACTTCTTTAAATATTTTAATTTTTTGAATCTAAAGATAGAAACAATAATTATATATAACAAATAATTATAATGTACACATCAATTTGCAATTGAACGAGATTATATATGCCTGTTTTAATTGATAAATTGTAAAATATACTGCTTAATCCCTAACTCTATGTCTAGGAGACGTACATAGAATTGACTTGATAACATACCTATACGTTCGACAGATGTAGTCACTTTTATACAAATGGTTGTAACTTACACATAAAATACGTGGAGCATCAAACTGTACACGGATCAGACAATGTACCAATGTACTAACCATTAGAAGAATACCTTAAACCTTTGGAATCTTAAATGTATAGGGGAGTGGGGAGAGACCAGAATGGTTAGCTATATGTCTGGGAAATGTATAGGCGGGACGTCAGGGTTAAGATATATTGTTTCTGTGTTGTAATATTTGAATATTTCAAATTTTGCTGTAGTGGTTAGTTTTTTACTGTGGTTATTTAAATATTTAAAGTAGTATGAATATTTGTGTATGATTCTCCACATAATAAACCATAGTAAAAAACTAACTACTACAGACAAGTTTGAAATATCCAAACATCATACAAGACAAAAACATTTCTTAAATGGTCACACACACTTTGAATCTAACATGCTGTTCCATTATACAGTAAACAACCCACTTAACCCAAACCCTTCTCCACACTCATAAATCAAAGGCTTGCAACTTTTTGTGATTGCCAGTAGTAGAGGGCTGTCTTTGTCAATGAAACCATTGTTTCGAGACATGTCAGCAAGTAAGATTAAATGTTTTCTCTCAGTTACACAATAATTACTTATACTTATAATAGTAAAATGTCTTTTTTTATATTATATTATAAGTCAATTATTTATAAATGGCATTATAACTAACTTAACTAGTTAAACAGTGATATTTAGATTAAATAATAACTCATTGATACTAATAAAAAAAAGAATTAACTATCCTTTATGGTTCTATGAAGTTCAACTCTAAACCTAGAATATCTTCACCATGTCTAAATTATTATTAGGAAATAAATATCCCAACTAAATAGCCCTTTATGAATCTTAAGAAATATCATTTCAAGCAATTATTTATGCTTATAAAGATAAAATAACTAGTTTTGGCATTAAAGAAATTAGGTGTGCATGTGTATAAATAAACTTATAATAAAGCTTAATTCTGGGAAAGGTCAAAGTTTGAGAGTTTGTATGTTAGATAAGAGACTGACAATGCTACCTCAGTAATAATTTAATGTTTTCATAATATAGACAAAAAGAAATATGCTCAACCTTTGATGTATTTCAAATTATTGTTATCTGTTCCAATAAGTTAAGAATAAAAGACACAATGTTTTAACATTTTTTTTCTTCTATGGCTCTATATTATGAAAACAAATTGGAAATGTCCCAATGTAAACAATCTCTTATGTAATATGATACATGTAAATAATACATATACAGTAAATTAATGTACCTAAGCAAGAATCTTATGTTTTGTATGCACTTACTAAGGTACTGCAATATAATTAATAAAATGAATGCAAGAAAAGCATTGATTCATCTTAAATAA
This sequence comes from Prosapia bicincta, assembly GCA_036971475.1. NCBI lineage: Eukaryota > Metazoa > Arthropoda > Insecta > Hemiptera > Cercopidae > Prosapia > Prosapia bicincta. The sequence continues at coordinate 6,736,053 of JBAIZL010000001.1, forward strand.
GGTATTATATATCTTATGCTTAATGAGTGAAACTATGTTATACAAAAACAACCTAATGTTTATATAAGCTTATTTGAATAAAAGTAAGCTACAGTGATATACTTGAAATTATCAAAACAACAATGTCATTTTTGATAAATAAAAGACATGGGTTGATAATAGCAGGGATCAGGGTATGAGATTCAAATTATTAATATATATAGGTATATATTAGTGTTAACAATAACAATTTAATTTACAAAGAATGTTCAAATAGATTGATATAATATAGAGTTCAATTCGAGTTTATGTAATAACAGTAATAATGGCATTTATAGAGATACCAAACACCGCACCAAAATAAATTTATAAAAATTTCATGAAGAGTAATCTATTTATTAATTTTCAAATTTGTGTAAAGCTTTTTATAGAGCTAATATGCAGGCCCTGGCTATATATTGGATAATATATTGATTACTTGTTTATTTATTATAGGAGTTGCCTATTTTACTTGTTTGTTCTTATCTCCTATTATTTTTATAAGTCTATAAACAAATATATTTTCAACTTTGATACATTGTTTACTTGTATTCATTTGCATTAAAATGTACTTAAACAAGAATTTTACTTGGTATAAATTTAACTTTTGAAGACTTTAATTACGTGTCTTCATTTTCGAGTATTAACTGTTCAAACTGTTTCGAGCATTTGTATGTGTTCGTTTATGATATTATTTTTGTGTTTATAAATTACTAGCTGTTCCCAGATTGTCATTTTGAGGCCTTTTGTACTTTTTTTTATTAGATGTATGTTTTCTAATGTGGGTTGTTAATATATGGTTGTTTTTGATGGCCTGTGTGGCTAAGTTGGTGTGCTGTAAGCATGAAACAATAATTTTCACAAATTTTTGCATTGATTTTCATTAATAAGTTTTCAGTAGTCAGTAAATGAATAACTACATACAATCTCACAAAACAATATACTTTATTCAGTCATTAAAACTCATATGACAATAAAGTATATCGTTTTGTGAGTTCATGGAGTTATTTATTTATTTGTAAGTAAATGGTTGGAAAAAAATATGTATATTTAAAACAAGTGTAAGATTAATTCACAGCAATTAAAAATCCTTCAAATGACATTTAATGCTAATTTTATTAACATTAACTGGATCCAAATAATTACTGATTTTCTTCTAAAACATTTTTGCTAGATAACACACAAAGGTGCTGCAAATGTTCATCATAAGTAAAGGCAGTTTTTGGTTGTTCAACATCCTGAATAACAGAGTTTAAATGTTCTTTAATTTTTTTTGATTTCAACATAGACTGAATAATGTCCTCTTTGTTATTACTCTTGTCTTTCAAACAGTCTTTTGCATCTTATAAACAATCAATTATTTTCTCTTCAGTCAATGTTTGAAAACCAGGATCATCTTCATTTCCTTCAAGTCAGGTTTCCATATCTTCAAAAAACAAATTTATTTTCCGCTTGCAGTTCTTGATGAAAATCTTTTGCATTCACAACCATGCAGCATCTATTGTGTATGAGGCTGCAGATGGCATGCTCTATCTTTAAAAGACATTTTGTATAAGCTAGATCCGATTTAAAAGGTGCCCATTATAATGATGTTTGACTATACTTTTAATAATTCAGGTTGTTGTTGTTTATACTTAAGGAGAGTTGTTGCAGGAGTGGTGTCCCTTTATGAACTCAGACCACACCTTAGTTGCTGTTGACAATTTTTTTATTGACAGCACACTACCCAAAAAAATATTTAAGATAAGGAAACAAAAATTTTTACTAAGTATTTTCCTACAAATATGACTGGTGCTATCCAACCAATATAAAAATGTTATTGCTTCCATGGAATACAGATACAGAACAAATTTACCAAAAGAAGGATTAATGAGGGCTTTTGGAAATATTACACAATTCTTGACTGCATTTATATCATTAACACGCTTGGGAGTTTAAACAATATAGATTAAATAACGTCATGAAGACAACTTTTTATTTAAAGGGAAACATGGGAAATACATTTCTAGAATGTGTAGATAAAGGAAACAATGTTTGGAGGATAAATTTTAATACCAATTATTCAGGCTCTAAATATGTTATTCATAAATACATCTTAGATAGATGTATCAGGTGACATTTTGTAGGACAATGAAGAAAAAGACAAAGAGAAGTTGAGGAGGAAGAAAGTAAGTCATAACTCACACATTATCTGAAACTTTAAAGGCTCACAATGAAGGGACTCATTAAATATCTGAAATAACAAGATCAAATCATTCTGTGACAAAAGGGTGTGGAAAATATTTTAACCCAAAGTGTAACTTTATCTTTCAGAAACAAAGCCCTGCTGTAAAATTTATGTATAAAGTAAACTAAAAACTATTCAGCCTTATAGAAACATGTATTATGTTGAAGTAGTGAAATTTTATAACATATTTAAACATTCCACTGATAAAAAACATTAAAACAATACCTTTGTGTTGATTTGAATTCTTTTATTAATTTATTTGTGAATTGTACTCAGAATTGGTCTATACAATTGTTACATTCTGCAGTTAATCTGGTGGTTACTAGATTTTACATAAATGATACTAGTTTTAATTAAAAATATTACCACTGCAAATTTAATAAAATATTACAAGATAATACTAATTTACTGTTTTTTATTTATTTTGGCAGTTATTTTGCCTTTTTAAAGGTAGTAATATAGACTGATTGAAAGAAAAGGGCTTGACAAATGCTTTAATATATTAAGCTTTACTTATGTAGTTTTCTTACATTTTCAAGTTTGTATCTGTAACAAATGCCATTATTTGTTTTAAATGCATCTAAAAGCACTTGAATATTACTAATTTCATAATCTATAATTAAAAACAAAATGGATTTTGAAGTGAGAAATGTTCAGGATGTCTTTTTTTTATATGAGTTTTTAAATTTCCTTTTTGTTTTGTTCGATGAGGGCAGTAAGGACAAATAAAAGTAGGCAAGCGCCCACACTCAAACTTCTTGTGGTTGTACAACGATGCTTGCAAAGAGTATGTTTTACCACAAACCAAACATATGAACCTCTGACCATGCCAACCACTTTTAACTGTACCATACCTGTCAAAGGGTTCTTCTTGAATATCAGTTGTTGTGAAGCAATCAAGCCATGAAACATATCTGTCTTCAGGTTGATACAGTGACATTACGTTGCTTACTTTTGGACCATCTGCAAGCATTAAGAAAACAATGTTAAGAACAAAATGATTCCTGTAATTTAATAACAATAATAAATACATCTCTTATTATAATTCAATACTATATGTTTATTATAAACATTTTGGAATAGAAATACTAAATCAGCTGGAGCTGGCAGATATTTATTGTGTTGAAAAATCTCTTTCTAATGAATATATTTTTGATGGCTATGTATTTGGAAAATAAAATGAGTTCTTCTTGCTAGACCAACTGTGATGTATAATGCATGAATATCAATTGCCTTTGAACTAAATTCTTTTGAATTATTATTTATGGACCGACAGATTACATGATTTCCCCATTAAAGTTAAATTGAAATATAGAATAATTATAACACTTTTAAATATTAATTTCTATACTTCATATGAATGGTTTCAATAGATACAAAAACCTTCCTAGTAAATGTTTTTCAGTATGTGTAAAACTGGCATTACAAAATCATCGTTATAAGAAAATAAGCTATAGGAAATAACTTTAATTATTTTAATTATAATTAATACCCCTATATGAATGAAGATTTTCTTCTATATAGGAGTGGATACTTTTAAAAAAACTGAATGTTTTCATCAACCTTTAATTTTTAAATTGCTATATTCAATAAATTTGAAAGAAGGTTTTTGCAGGTAAAATTTATAACTCTTGCATCTTTGCTAAAATTATTGTGTAGTTACGAATTATACTAAAAAAAGGGTTAACAATTAAAGAAATAAATTGAATAAATATTAGTTACTATAGTCTTGTGTTTTGTTAGAGTCCTGAACTTACATAATTATTTGTTTTTTATTTAGGTTATTTATAGGCAAAGTGTAATTGAAACTCTATTTACTTAAAATTTTACCAATAGACATTAAAGAATTCTCCAAATTTTTAATAATATAAAATGATTTCACTAACATGAGTGACAAGAAAATAATATAGATGAATGGTGGAGATGAGTGACACAGGATGTTTAAATAGAGACCTAAACAAATTATTCATAGAAAATCTTTTATTTATCAAACCCAATATGGAAAGTTCACACTACTGTGACAAAAAATATTTTTTTCTTTTAGGAGCTGCAAGCAACAATACCGTTTAATGTGAAAAAGTGGTTTGATCGTTAAAAATATAATTCCATAAAGTTAACGAAGCTCAGACATATTAGAGGTTTAAAAAAATAAACCTTATGAAAAAAATAACTTTTCAGAAAACCGATAAAACAGTAAAACATCAAGTTGAATGTAAAACTTTGCATGTTACAACCAGCAGAAAATTAAAATTTAAATAAATTTTAGAAAACATTGTGACAAAAGGTTGTCTAGTTCTTGTTGGTCAACAAGAACTATTGGAGACATAACTTCACCAACCATAAATAAAACCAGTAGAACAAAAATAAAAATCACTAACAAAATCCGAAAAACAAAATAAATCACAATCATTGTGATTTAACACATGTAATTGAAAATCCGCCTTTAAAACTAGTATAACTCAACTCTCCAATGCATCTTGATGGTTAGCCAACGATGAAGTTTAACTCGTACAATAAAAAACGTTTTGCGACAGTAAGAATTTCTTAATAATTAATCAAATTTAAATTAATTTAAGCTGCAACAAAGATACATACCAAAAAAACGAAACAGTAAAATAAATTCATCAAGTACATTGTTATAATCAATAATATAATTCAAACAAGACAATTCTTGGTTTAGCTATTGATTGGTGAATGAGGTGCTTCATAATGTCAGTTTATATTAAATCGATAAACATTTTTGAGGAAATTGTAAACAGCTGTAAAAAAGTCATTTGGGCATCAAGTACAGAAATAGACTTTTAATTAATTGAAATTGTTTTTTTTTATTAACTGAATAAGTAGTACTTGAAATGTCAGTTCAATGGTGAACTTTTACAATTCTTTGTTCATTTGATTATTCTTTAAAAAATTAGAGATACAAAATAAAGTTCAATGCTCAGAACTTGCTTAAGTATTGTCAAGAAATAATACAAAAAATTATTGCAATACAATTTCCTTGTTGAGATAAACACAAAATAACTCTACACATTCATGGTTTTTAGTTGTTCTTCCATTTTACACACATTTGAGTGATATTGACAGAGCAAAAGCAATGAATATTTTATATATATCTCAATAACAGAGGACCAATATCAATTTCTTAGGCCATATTAACATAAAGTAGCATTATCAAGTTTTCCTATACAAGATTTCCCCACTTTGTAAATTAACTTTTAAAAAAGATTGTTTTATTTGGAAGAGGTCTAAAAAGCAATATGTTCCACCTCAGTTAAATATGTTTTCTACTTCCCAACTATCTCATGCTATGAAGGAATTGCATATTAATGCCCCAGTACTAGCTTAAGCATCTGCCAACTGAATTTGGCATCTTTTACATCAATTTGGTTTAATTCTATTTTGTGATTTTAATTGTTGACTTCACAGTAATATCAAATATGACGGGTCATTTACATATCTCTATAACAGATTTAAATATTCTTTATTTTTTTTACAAAAAAGGGGCAGATGTAAATTTTTTACAATGCTTTTAAATAAACTGTAAATAATTGTTTTAAAGGATGTTGTATCAATTTAAAAATAACGGTAAAAAAAAAATACAGTAAATTATTCTAGTAATAATATTTTAGAAAATTAAATTAGATATTTATTAAAGTTTTTTAAGGTCTAATAAACATTTGATGAATGTTTTTAACAAGCTGAAAAAAGATTCTAATTTTTATAAATCACATTTGTATCAGGCTTGTGAAAAAAATCAACACCATAATAAAAATTTCAAGTAATATAATTGAAAATAGTATACATCATTTAGTAACAATATATTATATTATGCTTTTATTATTATAAGCTAATACTACTGATGCAAATACAAATTCTGTTTAATCAAAACAACAGTGTTAATAGAATTATTCAAAATAATTCACATATAAAATTGACAAAACATAACTGAATACAAAAAATAAATACTGAAAATTAAAATTATGATAAATATACTCAAATTTTTTTATTAAAAAAAGTATTTCCTAAGATTACTAAAGTTTGTTATTAAACCTGACTTCAGCACTACTTTATCACTAGATCCTATATATATAAATAAATTGAATAGTTTTTAACCAAAGTAAAGTTAACGTTAGTTTTTACTAACTTAAGTATTAAAATTCCTGGATTGTAATTTTAAAACAAATTCTTTATTTCAAACACTGATTTCCTTTAAAATGAAATACATATTTTCAACATTTTCAAAACTATAATTTTTGTGTGAGGATAATCATAATTAATTTCTCTGAGTTTATAATTAATGAGAGTTAGGACACTTTTATTATTATTTTACTTTCATCTCATTAAAAGGTTCAATTATATAAAAAAAAGTTTAGTGTAGGCAATCTTAAGAAGAAAAATGTTTAAAACTATTTCCCTGAATTACTTCGAAATCATTATTGTTGATACTTCCAAAGCACTTGTAACAAACCAAACAGCAGTAAATTTGTACTCCTGTCCACATGGAAAATTCCAATTGTAGTACCATGAATTAAAACTTAAGTCACTTCAAGATCACATACAACTGATACTGACTGAGGTAATTACTGATTGAACCAGGCTTAAAAAAAACAAAATCTTTTCTAAAAGGTACAGGTACACAAATATTGTTCCTCTAATATATTGTTTCTGAAATTCATGTTAAACTACTTTGAATATGACTAAAATATTTTTTTTACAAAAGTGCAAATTCATCTAAAATGTGATATTTCTGTAATATACAGAGAATACATAATATAATACATTATTATAATGAATACTTATTCTATAAGGTATTTGTATTTACTAAGTAATTATGCTATTTTAAAGGTTTTAATTGTTCATTTAATGTAAATCCAGCATTCATACTCAACCCATGTTTAATATTCTACTGGGTAACATAAAAAATATTTTGTTAAAACTATAGTGAAGTAAAAAAATGCACACTATACTACATTAGATTTTAAGTTACATGAAAAAAACAGAAAAACGTAGTAAACAAAAAACCTGAAGTATAAAAATTAATAAGAATAATACAAATTTCATTATTCATAAAATGAATATAATGAAAACAAAATACTGGAATTACCCACTATCAAATTGAATTGTTACCGCCTTTACTTTATTACTTAAAGGAAAATAAAACTGTGAGAATTATTACAAAAAAGATGAGGGTTAAAAGTTTTATTTTTAATTTCGACTTCCAGGAATAATATTAAATATGTTACCTCATCTATTAATGCATTTACTTTAAATACAGTTGGTTAAACAAAATAGTATATATATATATATATATATTAGCAAGTTGAATTTTCAGTTTGTACTTGAAGGATCATTATGTAAATAATTATCTATTTTAGAAAGGCACTAATTTTATTAAATTTTTACTTTTGATAAAATTTATACACACTGATTCCAATTTTATATTAAAAAGAATTTCCTTTCATAGTACAGGACGAAAGAGACGTCACACATTTTTTTGTTTTATTTTAAAATCATTATTTCCATGTCTAATATTGTTGTTGAAATCTCATTACTAATTCATAAATACTGACAGACAAATATGTATGATAACTGCTACAAATGGGGATCTTTAAGGTGTTTTACGCAAAAAAAAATACATTTAGAATTTTACAAAAAAGCAGTGTATTAACTCACAACCAGCATTAAAATTGTGAAGTATTTTAGAAAACTTAAAATTGTTTTAATCTTCATGTAAGAAAGTTTGCTTTTATAAATATTAAGAACAATATGAGAGATTTTTTAATATTGCCATTAAGAGTAAGTTCAATATTCAAGTGGGAGACAAATTATTACTCTGCCAATTGCATATTTTAATGGATTCTGAAAAAAAAAATTTTAATCAAAAATTTTGAAATGATTCTTAAAGGTCAGTTATTGGGTCCACATCAAACTTTAGGAGAAAAGAAATTGTTGCTTTTTAGCCAACTATTTGCATTATTAAAAATTTTAAAAATGTTTGGCAAGCAGTTGACTTGAAAAATATAGTATATAGCTCTTTCCACAATGTCATGGAATAATACTTGTAGAAAGCATGTAATTTCAAAAAAAATTTAAAAGTACAGTGTTTACTGTAAATTATGTATGTAGAAAAATGTGTACTGAAATAATTATATTTGATAACAAAAAAATCACTTAAACAATAGTTTATGACTATCCGAACTTTAAATTTTGTAAATTTGTTAAAAGTTACTAAGACAAAATGTTTTTGCTAGCTATGTGGCAATTCATCAGTGTCTTGTGCTTGGTTAAGCGTTCATAGTTTTAAAGACAGGTTTTCGATAGTTTTGTGTAGAAAGTACAAACATATTAAACAAACAATTAGAATACAAAACACACATACTCTTTGATGCTATCGAAAACCTGTCTTTAAACCGTCAACACTTGACCTGACATCTCCAAGCAGAAGACACTGATGAAGATCGCCACAAAGCGATCAAAAACGTCCTGTCTCAGTAAGTTTTAACAAATTTACAAAATTTAAAGTTTGGATAGTCATAAACTATTGTTTAATTAATTAAGATTCACTAAACGTAATGGAGTACAAAATTCAAGAAAAAAATAATGAAAATATTCTCTTCTGTCAACAAACTTGGTCTCCATATTACATCTGGAGATGGTTTAGGCTGACAATAAAGTCAAATTGGCACAACTAATTTACATTAACTTGTAAAAATTGTATACACACAAACAAATCTGTATTACCAACATCAAGAAAATTATATATATATATATATATATATATATATATATATATATATATATATCACTTTCACTTATGTACTTAAACAAGAATCTTACTTGGTATTTAAGTACATAAGTGAAAGTGATAAGTGTATACAAGAAAACAGTGTTGCATAATCTACAAATATATATATATATATATATATATATATATATATATATATATTATAACTGTGTTTGTGTGTGTGTTGCACACAAGCAAGATAGGTATTAAAACATCTATTGTTTAAATAAACATGTTATGGGCCTAACAAATTTTATCAAGAACCTCAAAAAAACTATGGAAATAATGTCTGTATAACTGTAATTCTGAAATATTGTTAATTCAGTTCAGAACACAGTTAGTTCTGAAATTAGTTTAATTCAAGTTCTGTATATAAGAGAATCTGACATCACATATGACCGTACTATAGCAAACTATTAAGTCATTTATACCTTAATCTTTATGATATAGATTCAATTATTTTACTACTAATGTAGCTCATTCTGTTAAAAAATTATAAAATAATTTATTGATTTTATTTTAAACCATAGGTTTAGTTTTTAAATCGTATTTCTTTTTAGAAAACTATTAATCCAGGTTTTATTTGTCTCCACACTGTAAGACAAATATCTAACAGTACTTATTGTTAAGTATTTTAACTGACTGAGTTAATCTCTCTGACATTTCTGCTCTACTGGTCTCCTGACAGACTTCTTTGTTTATGAGACATAAATTGAAATTTAAGGCATTATAAACAATAACTGAAAATTTGCTGAGAAAAATAAAACAAAAAGAATTTTATAAAAATTGTTACAAAAATATAATTATTAGATTTTTAATAAAAATGTAACTACTGACAAAAAACTCCCAAGAAAATTTCCAATTCACTATACAAAAATATTATTATTGTATCTATGAAATTGATTCGTTAGTTCTATACGAAAGTCTAGCTTGTGCTGAGTTATAAAAACTGGATTATTTAATATTCACATTGAACAAGAGAGACTGTTTACCCTAGCCACTGTTTTATTTCTGAGGTAGTGTATTATATCTTAAATATGGATAATATTAAAATCAAAATTTATTACAAGACTGATAATTTTGAGCTCAAATATAATATAAAAGTAGAAATCTTGTTGCTGTTCATGACGAGCTGGTTGTTAATTCTTATTACACTTTTGCTATTACTTGCGACCAGACTTTTTGTTAACTGAAAGTTGTTAATTTGTCAACTTACACTTGGAGGAAACGTTTTCGTCTTACGAATTCTTCAGCCTCGTCATAAGTAGCTGTGACTTAGACGAGGCTGAAGAAGTCGTAAGACGAAAACGTTTCCTCCAAGTGTAAGTTAACAATTCAACAACTTTTAGTTAACAAAAAGTCTGGTCGCAAGTAATAGCAAAAGTGTAATAATATAAAAGAATACAACATATAAATATTTGCCTTTAATAATCCCTAGGTATAAAAATCATTATGGGTCTTCTTAATTATAATTATTACATCTTTGAAATAACAAATATATATTATAATTATTAAAAGCAGTGTAATAAACTTAAAATTACTGTTGAAATTACTTTAATAACAGATTCCTCTAATTCAATATTTATTAGCTTTCGTAAAAACACTCCAGATGTATTTTTTGTTTAAAACCTTTTTTAAACTATATTTACAGAATAATTTAGAAAAATTATAACTAACATAGTTGTGTAACATCCATTTTTTTTATTAATTATAAAATCTTCTCCATTATAATCCTGTTCAACTAAACAGAACCTTTTGGAGCCTGCTTTTTAACACTATTATTCACATTAGATTAAACACAAAACAATAAATGAACTATTTGCTATGATAGGAACAAAAGCTGGTTTTCATTTTATATGTGTAGTGATTGTCAAAAATTGTATGTAAGAAAAACTGGCAAATCTGTTGATTTTTTTTAAAGAGTATAACAATTAATATCCAAAATTAAGACATCTTTAATAAAACATCTTGGCATTCAATGTACAAATCTATATTTTTTAGTATTAATAAAATAAGTGCCTATTTTATTAAAGAAAATAAGAAGTATTATGATAGAAGGGTACTTACTTATTATATGGAGGCCACTACTATACAGCCCACCGAGGTGGAAAGGTTAGGTTAGAGTATCATAAATTTCCTACTATTAATTTCCCTGTCACATTATGAATCAGACGATTCTCGATGATCCTTATTTTCGGAAAAATACCAGTAAAACGAAAAAGTAACGCCAGGAGAGTGATGCATCAACATTGGGTATTTGTGGGTTTGTGCCGTGAAATAGAGCAGTGGCGGAATTTCTAGTCAAAGTTCCAAATGGTGATGCAAAAACTTTGAAATTAAAAAATATATCAAACATATTGAGCAGCAAATATAAAAATTAAAAGTAATATATTCTTGTTTATTTATTTATAAAAAGTAACCTAACCAAACCTAATCACTGCAATGCGCTGTATAATAGTAGGCTTTGTATAATACGTAAGTACCGAAAGAAGTTGAAAAAATTAAATAGTAAAGAAAATAACAAATGATAAAGAGGTTTCTAAACCAGGAGAAAATTCGCTGGGAAAGATTCTGTTTGACAAAAAAGTTTGTCAAATTTAAGTCCCTCACTTTTTTTGTTCCAGCCATTGCGGTTTTGTGTTATGTGAAAGTCAATGGAAGATACTAGTACAATGAAAAGGCAGGTGATACAAAAATAAAATTATTAATCTATAGCAGTATTAATGGGTTTTCTTGAAGCAGACAGTTTTTGTTTAAATATATATTTAAAGTAAGCAACCAGAAATCAAACAAAAACAAATTATTAATGATTTTTGCTCTAGAAATGAATGGCATAAAAATATTAGGACTACACCTTAAAACATACTTCAGATTTAAAAAGTTAGAAAGCTCAGGAAAGTACAATATAAATTCTGAAGAAAACTAATATGATTCTATATTTAGTGAGAAAATCATGCTAAAATTCAATGGAAAACTTTGTAAATGGAAGAATCATACTAGGTATATACTAATAATAATTGATAAAAACACTAACTTGTGACTTAAAGAATATTATTTTTATTTATGTATGTTGACTGGAGTTTGCATGGCTGGAATTGTTTTAAGTGTTTTTAAAATTAGTTTCTATTGATCTGATGTTCCCAATGTTTTTCTAAAATCTATTTTTGACATATAAAAGACACAATAAGAACAGAAATGATTGTCCAGTTAGGAAGACAGTTGGATACTGAATGATTGTAAAACATTGTTTGATAACTTGTACAATTAGTTGTTTCTGCATAGCAACAAATGGTTTGTTTAAGCTGAACCATAAATAATATTGATCTAACTATATAATCTAATTTATTACTTTGATTTCAATAAACCAAAATGATATAAATCCAATTTTTTTTCTTTGTAAATGTAATGTTTGGTGTCAAATTACATTAATTTTTTAGTTATAAATAAATCAATGCTATCTAGAAAATTTTTTAAAAAAAATTAAAAAAAATATCTACTAAAAATGAAATAGTGTGAAGTTCATGAAAAATTTGTCAAAAAATAAGCTAATAAATCCAGTGCCCTAACAGACTATTAACCTTCAAACACAGGCGCCGGGGTGTAAGGCACCCCACACCATTCATTTCTCTATGAGGCGACTACAAAAAATTTTTGTTCTCTCTCCCCTCCTGGGTAGTTGTTTTTCACTTCTCCCTCCACACTGTCACTCAAGGTCAACCCGTTGTGGCATATCAGTCATTATGTTTACATCATTGTTTTAACTGCAGGGTGAATTCGACCCCGCGCGTGTGTTCTCGTCCAAAGATTTTTGTTGGTAGATTTTTAAGTTATTGTTTTTTAATTAGTATAATTTTTTAGTGTGAGTCTTTTATTGGTGTTTAACATATTTATTTATCTTTTTTGTTGTAATTTTGTCTTTTTGTCATAAAAAAAATTAAAATTCTGGGTCAAGAGCTTTCAAAACCCCATATTGCATCAAGAGCCTTACTGCCAGGACTACCTTTGCATATAAAAGCAGGTGTGAGACCCATAAGTGGTGTTGAGGAAACTCGAGAAATAAAAATAAAAGGAAGTTCTGGACAATGCGAAGTTTGTCCGCGGCAAAAAGACCGGAAGACAACCACTTCATGCTGCAACTGCAACAAATTACTTTGTAGGGGACATTCTTTATATACTGTGAAGAATGTGCACCTAAATAAAAAATACATTTTGAAAATAATAATTAAAAAAATATATCTTTACTTTTAAAATTTTTTTGACTTTTCAATTTGGACTGAACTAATGTTTACTTCTAAACCAATACTTCTGTACACAGTTATGAATTTAGCTAATTTTTTTCACCTAATAAAATTTGTATATTTTTTGAAATATTTTATTCCAATGTAAAAAGTTATTTACTAATGTGTACTTGACTAAATATGAAGTAAATTGCATAGTAACAAATATTATTTTTCATTATGACGAGTAATTTTAAATTTTGAGTGTGGCAAATTTTGACGATTTTCAAGCTGAATTTACATAATTTTTTTTCAAATAAACATATTGTTGTATTTATGTTGTCTAACTTTTTGAAAAGTCCTCTAAAGAATGTAGCTATTACAACTTACTAAAATGTATGCATAAATGTCTAATTTTAATTTGAAAAAAAAAGATACAATTTATAAAGTCAACTTAAGTGCATTTAGATTATAGTACTACAAAAAAAATCTACAAGTGATACACCCATAAAAATACTATAAAACGTTTTATAAACAACAACATTCACACACACAATTTTATAAAGATGATAATTTAGTGATAATTAACTTTTTTTTAAGATAAGAAATGGGGTGGAAAATACCCTGCGCGTGTGTTAATGTCCGAGTAGTTGGCGCGTGTGATTGAAGGTTAAGCGATATTTATTGTTAAAAATGATAATTCACATCTAAAATTATACTAATATGTTTAATAGCCTAATGATACAGACCACACTATCATCAGAATAAATTCATACATCTTTTCACTTTAGATGTAGAAATAGCAATCAACAAAAAACTTCTTTACAACATAATAATGTACTTGTGCAGGTTCAAAAGTGACAAACATTTTGCAAAAAAAATACACTGAAATTGTGAATAAGACAAAAACGTATATAATCAAGAAACCTCTTTTAATTTAGAGACATGCAGACTAATTCATTATTTTGTTAAATTAAATTTAAAACTTAGGAAATCAGTTAATTTTCTGATTGTCAATGTTATGTACATGTTTTAAAAGGTAAACAAATTAAGGGGAAATTGCTGAAATGATGTATTTTAAATATGTTCACAATATTTTCATTATATATGTGTATATATATATATATATATATATATATATATATATATATATATATATATATAAGCATCAATTTATACATTTGTAAATTAAAAATATATTTTTTAATCATTTTAATAGCATTTATTTCTAATACATTAATCATTATTATTATTTGTTGTTCAATTAAACAAAATGATAAACAAAAACAGATGGTTCTTGTAATTAACAGATCTATTACAATTATTTCCTTAACATCAGATATGATTGAGATATGTGATTAAATGAACTAACAAAAACTGATCAACATAGAATTAAATGATAATACTTAACAAAATAATTTAAATTAAAACATTTATCTATCTAATTAATAAATACTAGTGAAACACAAAGAATACAGAAATAAATATTAACTAAATAATGAACTGATGGAATAAAATTAATTATAAATACAATTTTAAAATAAAATAAATATATTAAATAATCTAAATACATTTTAAAATGAATAATTATATTTTCACAAATATTAGATGAATATAATAATAGTTTTGTTCCAATGATATAAATAGGAGTTTAATAGCTATGCAATTGTGCTTACATTGTTAATTAGATTCTCTTACTATGGATATTCTTAATAAAATATAGGTATAAAAATAGAACAAATCCATAAAAACCATAACAATTTATAAATATTTGTAAAATAATTTATCAGAGAGGTTTGATTTGGAAATAAAAACTAACACATTCGTAGATAAAAAATTCGGGTTTTGGAAAATTCTTGTACAAATTACCGGCATTGGTAAAATCAGATGCTGGCACTGATATAGGTAATCTGAAACTAAGTTGATCAACTACTTAAGAGGAAGGTGTATACATACAGTGGAACTCAAATTATCTGAATCAATTGGGTCAGATCATAATTGGATAATTAGATTTTTTCAAAAAAAAGGTCATTTTGAATTAATTACTGCATGTATGTTACAAATGGGAGAAAAAAACCACACTTTATATTTTTTCTGAGCTTTTGAGCTAAAATCTTAGCATTTTCACAAATAATTGGTTGCAGCATTGTGTTTCCGATAGAACGTTTTTCGCAAAAACCTAAATTTTGCTTTTTACTGCCTTCATTGATTTTGTTCAAGAACATTCATTTTTATTTTCAAACAATGATATGACGTTTTAAAATATAAGTATGTTCCTTTTCATGTCTCAAATCTCTGACTATCCAAAACATACATCTAAAGCAACTGTTTATCCTCTTTATAATCTGATTTATCTATAATTAGTTTATCTGCTAATGATATAATGTTACCCTTTTTTTTTTTTTGAAGCCATACTGAACGATGAAATGCACTCACAAACAAAATAACAAACCATTGGAATGATCATCAAAAGTACCATGTCAGAGACACATTGACTGCTAATCAAAATGAAAAGTGACAGTTGGCCAGATAGGACACTTAGAGATGGATGACAGCCAGTTATTCAGAACTTCACTGAGATGTTGACTCAGTATCCAAAGAGTGTTTGCGCTGTGTCTACACGAATTAGTACATTTAGTTACAAAATAACTGAAAATACATTATTATAAAATATCGCACAATGTGTTTTCTACTTATTCATTAAACACTTTTAAATGTTTTAAACTTGAATGTAGTATCACTTACTTTGCTTGTTGAGGAAGGCCGTTTCGGGAGATGTGTCCCTTTGTGAACTCAGACCGTAACTGATCTCAAGGTTTACGTAGATTAGGGTAGGGGTGGGATATTTTGGTGGTGTGGGTGTATTTTGTGTGTATTAGGAGTTATAATGCCAAAAAGTGCGTGTGAGTTGTAATGTAATTGTGTATTGAGTATGTGTGTAGGGTGTAGTTTGAAGTGTTATTTCTGTGTTGTTTATGAATAACCAACGCTACACAACCGAACAATACGAAATATATAGGCACTTCAAACTACATCCTACACACATACTCAATACACAATTACATTACAACTCACACGCACTTTTTGGCATTATAACTCCTAATACACACAAAATACACCCACACTACCAAAATATCCCACCCCCACCCTAACCTACGTAAACCTTGAGATCAGTTACGGTCTGAGTTGACAAAGGGACACATCTCCTGAAACGGCCGTCCTCAACAAGCAAAGTAAGTGCTACTATAGGCACGTTTAAAACTTTTAAAAGTGTTTAGTGATTACTAGTAGCTCACGCGAAGATGGAATCAGCAAATGTTACTTATTCATTATTTCTTTCACTCATAAAAAAATCAATTCAAATGTTTAACAATCAACATATTTCCTCAATAACAGACAAAGAATTATAGGATGCTGATAAGATAGTTTAAGTCAAAAAATGTAAGTCAGTTATTTTTGACATAACAATTTAATATGAAGCACATTATTAATGAAACTGTTTTCTACTGTCATGACCTTTGTTTCTTTTCACCATTTCTTTATTAGATTTCTTCTACAATCTTTGGGGTATTTTGAATTGGTTGCTTCTGGCCATATTCAGGTGTTTTATGGAATGGAGTAAGTATTAAGATATTTTATCATGGTCTTTTTACTGAATTTCCATTTGATGCAAGTCATAATCTTTGAGTTGATTTAGTCTGTTATATAAAGTAGTCAACCATTCACTCTAGAATTTCTAACACACCAAACTATGTAATCAAAAGAGGTAATCCTTATTTTAAAATGTATTCATTATCATTTTCCATGTTTCCACTCACTTCTAGTTGTTAATGAAGAAACACAGCTAAGACTTTTGTGATACATATGAAGTTTAACAAAAATATTGACAAATTATTAGTGAAAATACTATTCTGTCTCTGTAAATGTTAAAGTAAACTTTTTTCTACTTAAGCATGTCATAGTTACAAAAATCATCACTATGTTACTAAAAAACTTTATAACTATTTTAAAAGAAAAATTCATACGTACCCACTATTGTAAATAATAAACTCTTGACAAAATCAATATAATGTTTATATTTCAAGTATGATCTAGTGTTACAAATACTGACCTCTTTTAATCTTAAAGTAATTCAGGAAATATCCATATTTTGCATATATATATATATATATATATATATATATATATATATATATATATATATATATATATATATATATATAGAGATTTTTTGGACTAGGAGACTGACAGACTTACCTTGGTAAGAGTCCACACTGTAGTCTTGAAATAGAAACACATAAAAGCACTTAAACAATGATATATTTCAACCACACAGTGGTCTTTATCAATCGAAGAGAAAACACAAAAAGAAATATGAGAGAATGAAATAAAATAAATATAAGTTGTAATCACAGATTGTGTAGAGTAGAAATCAGATGACACAGATGCACAGATTAAAGATATATATATATATAAATTGTTTCCATGAGCATATGAGTGATTATAGTTTATATAAGTCTGTCAGAGGAAAAGAGATAAGGCTATTTAGAAAAAAAAAGAAAAAAAAAAAAAAAAAAAAAAATGGATTTATCTGATGTTGAGGTTAGGGGATTCTCTGGACTTGGTATACCACTGGTATGATAGTTCCCACCTTCTCAGTTCTGAGGGATTGCAATCAGGGGGGAGTGATTTAATTATTTTTGTGGTATAGCAGTCATCAAAAGTTGCGATGTTGTGACTCGCAGCATGTTGAGCTGTTGGTCTATCCATATTCATAATTTTAACATCATGTCTGTGGCCATTCATTCTGATATTCAGACCATCCGTGGTCAGGCCTATGTACTGTGCTGAGCAAAGTTTACATTGTAGCTGGTATATGACATTTTTCGATGTACAATTATGATGACCCTGTATTTTGAAGACCATTTTTGTTGTTTGGCTGTTGAAACTATTTGCTGAGGGGTGTATTGGACACGTCTTGCATCTAGGTCTATTGCATGGGAAGGAGCCATGAGGAAGGGGAGGTTAGGGGATTCTCTGGACTTGGTATACCACTGGTATGATAGTTCCCACCTTCTCAGTTCTGAGGGATTGCAATCAGGGGGGAGTGATTTAATTATTTTTGTGGTATAGCAGTCATCAAAAGTTGCGATGTTGTGACTCGCAGCATGTTGAGCTGTTGGTCTATCCATATTCATAATTTTAACATCATGTCTGTGGCCATTCATTCTGATATTCAGACCATCCGTGGGAAGGAGCCATTAGAAACTCTATATATATATATATATAGATTTTTGGACTAGGAGACTGACAGACTTACCTTGGTAAGAGTCCACACTGTAGTCTTGAAATAGAAACACATAAAAGCACTTAAACAATGATATATTTCAACCACACAGTGGTCTTTGTCATCGAAGAGAAAACACTGTGTGGTTGAAATATATCATTGTTTAAGTGCTTTTATGTGTTTCTATTTCAAGACTACAGTGTGGACTCTTACCAAGGTAAGTCTGTCAGTCTCCTAGTCCAAAAATCTAAATAATCTTTACCAACCAAAACTAACCTAAATATATATATATATATATATATATATATATATATATATATATATATATATATATATATACACACATACACATAAATACACAAATTACTTTTATATAATATGTATATATATATATAGAACATATATGCATATTATGTTCTTTATATATACATATTATATATATTATATATATATATATATATATATATATATATATATATCATGTTGTCCACTATTTTTCCGTTGTGTATTTTAAACACACATATTATTCTATTTTAAATTTCTCTTGGTTATTCTTTTTTCATTACTTAAGGCTATATAGTGCCACAAATATCAGTTGTCTAGAATTAAAATATATGCCTCTGAATAATGTATACATTAGAAACTCGGAAGTTGAAATTAATTTCAACTAAACTCTGTTTCGATTCCAGAAAATTCGAAAACAGTGAAAATTGGTAGAGAGATGCAAGATACTCAATAAAGAATTGAGACAATGTTTAAAAGTGTAATGAAAGGTGATTTTCCTTGATTTTCTTGCTACAGCTATTGACCATTAGGGTTCTCTTTTATCATTTCATGCTCGCTATTATTGTGGTATTATCAAGTCGATTTCGCTGCATTGTGTTCTTTTTTGTTTAGCTAGTTTACTGTGTAAAATAGTCAGGTGTGTGAAGTACTTTTGCTATATTTATTATCACTAAAGTTTGTCTTATTTCAATTTATTACAGTATGGCTTATTAACACTGACTTGTATATTGCTATTTTTATGGTGGCGGAACCTAACATTATTGAATAGGTTTAGCTCTTTATGACAAGAAAATCATTGATTTTGGTGCAAATTTTCAGAATGATATACTTTATATTAATAGAAATATGTTCAGTATTCAAGACTATGAAGTATTTGCAAACTTTTTTTTAGTGTAATAAAAATGTTCTTTTCCTTTGCTTTAGTTAGTTTGTTTTAAGTTTTCTTCAAACAAATGTTTAGTAAAAAGTACCTTCAGACTGTTCAAGATTTCTGAGAATTTCCACAGTATAGTTCTTTGGGGTTAATTTATTTATAAATCATTTGACGTTAATTTATTTAGATGGACAACAAATGCCATAAGACCAGTGTGGAAGAAAAAGCAATTAAATTTATCTTGGCTTGTTTTGAAGTTGACAGTCAGTGTAGACATTTTCTTAAGATCTGTTTTCTGTTATTCTCGTACCTTTTAGCTTACATTCAATTTTTTTTAGTACAATTTTTGCTAGTAGTTTACATTTGAATGGATCTTTGTAAGGTAGGTCATTTGTCAGTTTATTTCTAGTGTCTATACAAGTAGAATCCGATGTGGGGCAACAATATTTTACAACAAAGAGTTGCATTGTGTTGTATGACTGAATTGGCGCTTTATTTCCATCTCATGAAAACTATGAGTACAGTTTAATACATTTATAAAAGGATATCAAATTGCTTCAATTTCTGCATCAAAATTTTAACTTCTATTTTCTTCTAGGAAAAAAAACAAAAAAACAGTTGTTGAAACAAATGGTATATTTTATATTTCAGTACCAGTTCCTAATTTTAATCCATGTGGGCAATCATGACTCCTTATTGTCCTCTTCAATTTGTGAGAGAAGAACATAAGTTATCTAATTTGTACTATATTAAATGAATCTAGGTATTATGTGAGTCACAATTTAAGCCGAGAATTTTGGAAATGAGTGTTGGCTTATATATTCTAACAATGAAATAAAGTTAGCTTAGATATTTTAACAATTATGTAAATTGCCATAAGCGCTTTTAGTGAAAGCTATTAAACATTCTGAGAATATTGCAACTCATGTTGTGATTATATCTAATGGCTCATTGTTGTAAAAAAATTGTTTTTAAAATTTGTCTATTTAAAAAGAAGATTTATAAATACAAGCAAACCCTGCTACTCTGTTCTCAAATCTTAATTGCTGTGAAAAGATTATTATTTCTGATCATATTTAAATTATTTTATAAAAATTAATGTAAAGCATCTAATCTAATCAAAATAGTCTATATCTCAAACTTTCCAAACAAGCAATATGATTTTAACTAAAAAACAAAAACAAAAAAGCTATTTGAAAAAATACAATTTTGAATAATAATAACAACAAAAATAAATAAATAATATTAACAATAAAATTAAAGGAACTCTGTCAAAATTTTGTCCTCCCTTCTTGATAAAAAGTAGCACTCAAGAAAAAAGAAATCAGTAAAATGCATTTGATGATTAAAGTTAGTTTTTGATTAATCATAATCTAAGACTCTAGTTATATTAAAGAAGTTTTGAAACTTATTCAAGTATTTTCAGTTATATTTTTAAACACCTTTATAGGATCCATTAACTGATGTCACAACATGGAATGTTACTGAGCAATTTACTTCCACCTGTCCAGTAATAATAAATCACAATTCTATCAGAATAATGTAAAAATACAGGAACATACAACATTATTACAGTTACATTTTATTTCTTCCAGTAAATTTTTCTTGCCCGCATTTGGTTTATAACAGGTGAATGGTTTTAAGTAGCCTCTTTGTAATTTGTACAAAAAATTAATGTTTTGGTTAAATAGGTATTATAACACTAGTTCGATTTAATAACATAACACCGTGTTAAAAATTTAAAATGTTAATATAACTACGTAGGAGAATAGTTTTTTAAATACATTTTTACGAGAAGGAAAGAAGGGAAAGGTTAATTAATCCTGTTAATTGTTAATGTATATTAGGCTACATAGAATTTTTAACAATGAATATAAATAACTAAATTGTGTGATAATTCATATACTGTATTTTATATCATACTAAATGATTTAACTATGCATGTTATTTTACAGATGAAATTTGTGAAAATATAATTCAAATAATAAAATGTATTATTTACTTTATGTACATTCTAACCTAAAGCTTTTCAAACACTGTGCAAAACTACAGACCTATAGGTATACACATTTTGTAAACAATTTTATACTGATATTAAACACATACAATGAATGCACTTTGGCACAATGGTATACAGAAATGAGGCATGACTGCTTAAATTGTAATCTGAAGACACAGTTGTACCATATATTCTCAACGTCAGTATATAATTTGATAAGAAAATTTCGCAATAGAAATTACTTCACTACTACTCTACTACTACTATAATTTTAATTATGCATGGTCTCTTAACAATTATACATTGAAAAAAAAAAATAATATTGGAATGAATTATTTAAATAGAACAAATTTAAGTACTAAAAATATCTAACAATAAAAATTGTACATTTTAGTCTCTTAGTTGGGCTACTGTACTAAAAGAAAGATCTTAATCAATCATATATAGACATTTTGGATTAAGAGATGGACTGGTTGGAGACATGGTTAAGTTGGTAAATAAGTTTTGTCTTCCTAGTTAGCAGTATTAGAGACTGTATTTTGTTCATTATATGAATTTCCTACAGTAATACACAAGAATATTTGTAGACAATTTTTTATCTTTTTACTTGGTGTTTTAGTACTTTACAAAACTTATTGTAGTTAATATCCATCATGCTCTTTATTGACAAATGGATCTGGTCGAAGTTTCTGGCTATAAAGACTCTCCAACCTGCTCATCCTCTTCACAATGTAGGAAATGCTATTAACCAAGTTAAACAATCATTCAGTTACAAAACAAAATGATTTGTCTGGCATGTTACCAAATTCTTTGCCTGAGCATATACCTGCTTTTTATTGCGAAACGCCCACTACCTGGTCAGGAATAAAAATTACTTTGAACCTGCCAAGCAGAAGGAGCAAGCAGGACCACCCAGTAGTTCTGAAAACTGAAACGTTGTAAATGATACATACCAGGTACAATGATCATGTTAGAATATACACTGATGGCTCACTTGATTAACAAAAGAGAGCATCTGGAGCAGGTTTTCTTCAATAAATCTACTGATATCTGCTTTAATGTCCCTGCAAACTCGCACTCTAGTATGGACACAGAGCTTCTAGCGCTAAATGCAGCGTTGGCAAGTTGCTTCGAAACATAGGAGGAGAAAATATTCATTGACTCCAGAACTGCCCTCCAGGCTCTCCTAAATTCATCCACAGGGGACTACTCCTTTTGTGTTCCTGATATAAGAAAATTTTCTAACAACCTGAAGAACATGGGGAAGGACATAACTCTTCAATGGGTACCTGCACATTGTGGAATACCAGGAAACGAGAGGGCCGATGAAACAGCTAAAGCGGCATCCCATATGTACTCAACATTTAAAGTCAAGTATCCACTCATGTATTGTAAAAGCTTAGCAAATAAATACTTTCATAAATGTTGGACTGAATCTTGGAAAGAAGAGGCCACAGGTCGTCATCTTTTTCAATTTCAGCCTGAACCGTTGAGTGAGTACAAATTCAGGGAAGTTTCACGTCCGATAGCAGCTTTTGCAGCTTGAGCACGATTCAGCCATCTAGTGACGGTGGAATATTTATTTAGATTTGGTCTTTTGAATTCTCCAATCTGTGCACTATGTGAGGGTGAAGATGAAAGCGTAAAGCACATTTTGTTTGACTGCACGTACCCCATACCAATGAGGGACTTTCTGAGAGCCGAAGTGGAAACATGGAAAGATATTCTCATAAACAAGAAGAATTGGGGGCTGGCAAGGATAATATACAGTGGACATCGGGCTCTTGAAACTGGATGCCTGTGCAAAGAAGTAAAAGTATATACGCAATAAAATTCAAATAATCAGATCCATTTAAACATTTTCCCACACATGCATAATTACACAAAGAAGACTAACAGGTAAATCACATTCAGGTATGATGTTAAGGGCTACTTATAAGGGGAAAATCAAACACAGTACTATTAGAAGTATTGCCAAAGAATTTTAAATATTAAACCAAACTTCTGATTTCAACAAGAATCTTCTTCAAACGTCATTCAAGCTGAAATTGAAAGTCAGGACATTAATTCGTTTAACCAAATTGCTTATATAAAAAATTAACATGCATGTTTTTAAAATAACTAAATTCCAGGATGGGGAACATATTAAAAAAATATAACCTCATAACAGAATAGATGAATAGATATAAGATGGGTATTTGCTGATGCCCAAAAGCTTCTGCTGCTTGAATAATTTTGTAAGCATCAGTTGTTTAATTCAAATTCCCAAACCTACCAGCCTAGCTTGAAAAGTACAAATGTAGGTACATGTTTTAGCAATATCAAAGCTGTTATTAATTTAATAACACCAAGGATGGGTGATATTTTGTATGTTAATGAAATATATTATGACCACACACAAACCAGAAATGTTGTTGCTTAAAGAGGAACAAACTGGTATCACAATTTGATAGTTATTACACTGACAGTGTCAATTACTTGAAATTATGTATCACACTTTTTTGTATGTATACAAATTAACATCATAAATAATTTTGAGAGTTCTATAAACATTCTGATGTCCAGGAAAGATCATATCAATGGTTGGGTAGTTACTCCAGTATTTATTGATTTCATTTTATGAGAGCCTCAGATGTACAAAAGAACAAAAGAAAAACCAGTTACAATATATACTTGACAATAATGAATTTACCCTTCCCAGGTGGGTGCTGACTTATCTTCGACTGACTGTGTCTAGCAGACAAGCTGCAGGAATATCATGAAAGCAAAGTAAATATATGTTTTTCATATTGAAAAATTCACTTTGGTAAACACTCTGTTTATAAAGTAGTTATTACAAAATTGGGCTTATTTACAAATGGGTACATATATATACTAATAATATAGAAATATTTTATTTCTATAATTTAAAATAATATATAGACTAATGCCACATTTATAACAAGACTAATAAATTATATATATACAGTATATATATATATATATATATATATATATATATATATATATATATATATATATATATATATATATATATATATATATATATATATATATTACTAAGTAAGTAATTTAATCCACCATTAAGTGCAATAATTTTACCTTGAGTGATGAGGTACCTTTCGGTCAATTGACCATTGTCGAATCACTGATGTTTTTCTGTTGTAGATGTTCGGTCTGTGAAGTTGGTGTTTGTTGACGTTACACGCACTTTTTCTTGATCTGTGTGTATGATATTTCTACATAGTATGTCTTCTGTATATGTTGTTTGTAAATTCATTAAATTGTTGTGTAAGTTTTTATAAATGTGGTATTTTTCTAGTGAGTTTAGTTCTATTGGGTTGTTATTTATTTCAAGTATGGTTAGGTTATTAACCATACCATTTGAAGAACATTATAGAGCATTCAAAAACAAAAATTCTAAAGTATCAAATGTTGCAGCACACCTAATATCCCATAAACACGTAATAACAAATTACGATAATAACCTAACCATACTTGAAATAAATAACAACCCAATAGAACTAAACTCACTAGAAAAATACCACATTTATAAAAACTTACACAACAATTTAATGAATTTACAAACAACATATACAGAAGACATACTATATAGAAATATCATACACACAGATCAAGAAAAAGTGCGCGTAACGTCAACAAACACCAACTTCACAGACCGAACATCTACAACAGAAAAACATCAGTGATTCGACAATGGTCAATTGACCGAAAGGTACCTCATCACTCAAGGTAAAATTATTGCACTTAATGGTGGATTAAATTACTTACTTAGTAATATATTAACTTCATAAAGTCAGTGCAACGGAAAAACAATGGATAACGTTAAATATCAAGAATATATATATATATATATATATATATATATATATATATATATATATATATATATATATATAAATATACACACACACATATATGTGTGTGTTGAAAGCTATTCAAATTTCTATTTCAAATGGGTATGAAAATTAGTTCTACTATCCTTTAATTTACTTCTTTAAAAAAAATGAAAAATATCTGAAATATTAATGAAATATTATATAAATTTGATAATTTTCTCCTTTCTGCCAGGATTTATATTCTTATTTTTATTTTGAGTATCATAGTTACTTACCAATCCTGGCATTGTCCCACTCCCTGCCGACACGTTTCGGAGCACTTCCAACAGTCAGAACTTATTATGACTGATAATGGGAGTTTATAATAAGTTCTGACTGATGGAGGTGCTTCAAAACGCATCAGTGGGATTACGTCTCCTAGCATGAAGATGCTAGGATTGCCAGGTAATTATGGTACTCAAAATAAAAATAAAAATATTGTATAATATTTAATTAAATTATTATTTAATTTTTAAATATATATACTGAGAGCAAGCCAGACAATTCAGGATCTCATTATCTAAGCCTAGCTTAGAAATTTTCTTATAAGTAATTTTGTCAAATTTTTTAAATTAATAGTAAAATTAGTTTCCAATTTTTAATTTAGTTTTTTGTCCTTCATTTTTTAATTTATCATAATTCAAATTTGTGTATTAAAATTTTAATTAATAAATACCTTTAGCCAGCATATACTTACATCTGTTGCTTAATCTGAATTTTTAGTTTTTCCACCAAAATCATTTATCTTTAATCGTGTTAATAATCACACAACATATTATTTACTAAATAGATTGGTCCTTGGATAAGAATAGATTGGATAAAATACCAATAGGAATTGTCAAAACCATCTACTAATGTATGTTTTTGATAGACTTATTCAATTTATAAATTGAATAAGAATATCGAAATCTTGTTGCTGTTCATGACGAGCTGGTTGGTAATTACTTATTACACTTTTGATATTACTTGCGACCAGACTTTTTGTTAACTAAGGTTGTTAAATTGTTAACTTACATTTGGAGGGGACGTTTTCGTCTTACGACTTCTTCAGCCTCTAAGAACTTTTTACTTTTATTGAGGCCGAAGAAATCGTAAGACAAAAACATTTCCTCCAAGTATAAGTTAACAATTCAACAACCTTTAGTTAGCAAAATATCTGGTCGCAAGTAATAGCAAAAGTGTAATGAATAAAAATAACACATGTATACACAAAAATCGTAAATATACACATGAAAGCAATACAAATAATGTAGCAAAGTAATTATATTTCAAATATAAAATCCACTATTCTTGTATTAAAAAGTAACAATGAAAAATTATAAAAAGCTAATATATATTAATTTATCCCTTGAGTAGAACAGCAAAACTGTGTCTTCATAAACAACTTACTCATTTTTACACTTTATAATATTTGCACAATTTCCAAGTACAATTACTTTGATTTTTAATTAGGATGATCATTTTGGGTGATGTGTCTATTTATCAACAAGCTGACAATGGAACATATCTTCCGAAACGGCCCTTTCCTCATTGAAAATGAAAGTAATTTTTACTTTAGGAAGTTTGTATATGTTACAAAGTGTATAGTAGCAGCTCATGTCTCAGATGGAAACAAACAATATAAACTACTTATTGTTTATTAATCACTAAAAGCATATTATGTAATTACTGCTTTTACACATACTTTAATATCTACCGCCACAAAGATCATTGTATAAAAAATATAAGTTATTCCAAATATTAAATATAAAATACACTTCATCATAAATAAGTAATTCTAAATATTACAAGTTAATTATATTTTAAGTGGTATAATATCAAAGCATATATAAATAAATATTAAAGTAATACTTTCATTTCCTTAATTGATTAATGTTTCAAAACTTTTACTACTAAAATCATTATAAATATACCTGATAATAATGATTACTGTTATAAATGTAATGAATGCTCTTACCTTGAAACACAGTGGACATGAGGACTCAATGTTATAACACTTTCTGTATTATAATTCATTACTGTTAAAAATAGCACAGTTTAAATAAAATATTTGTCAAAAACATGTAAATAGTGGAAAGATTTTGAAAAAATTGTCATATTTTTAGTAATTTTAGAAATATTTAGTGTTTAAGTTATAAAACAACTAAATATCAACTAGCTTAAGTTAATCAAATTTTGGGAATAATAAGTTGATAAATGAAATGTTCTATATAAACCCAAAAAGGTTAAAATTATTTAGAAATGAAATTTGATTTTTTTTTTTTTTTTTGAGGAATTGGGCTTTACAAGTATAGGCAGATCTTGTTTATCAGGGAGGTTTTATAACCCTAACCTAACTCTATTTATTATTTACAATACTTTATTCATTCTTCATAGGCGATAATAGTCAAACTGTCTTGCTGCTCAAGGCAAAAAAAGCAGTTAATAACAAATGAAAATAAGGCCTTGGAAGACCAAATATTTATGATGGAGTAGACTATAACCTACTTACATACTACTTTCTAGAATGAAATATCATTTATTGTAGATTTTACTCTGTTAATCTCATTTCTAATTTTATTATGAAATAAAATAACTCCTTTTGTTTGATGATTAATTAAAATCTTTAAGAAAGGCATTAAGTTAGGAGAAAGCATTAGATTCAATTTAATGTGATTCACTTAACTATGATTATCAGTATAATATACCAAAATTTATTTTAAAAAATTTTTGTCTATATGTAAAAAACATTTAATGTCTTTATTTCACAATAGTTGTTTTTTAACCTAACAAATCAACGACTTAGAGCACCTGTATTTTAATAATCCATAAAATTAAAATTTTGAAATAATACTGAGACACTGATAAGTAGGCTATTGCATATTGGGGCTGTCGATACTATGCCTTAGTAACTTTTTCATAAATTGACTTTAATTATAAATTCAGCAAGTTATTAATGTGTGTAGAACAAATGTAAAAGTTTCTTCATGACAAATTAGTTGTTTACTGAAAATTATTTTTATATATACCATACTTTTATTTCAATCAACCTATTTTCTCTCCGTAATTACTATTTAATAAATAGAATACTTAGCTTCACAACGATAAATTTACAAAATTTGATCTGTCTTAAATGCATTGTTTTATATTTTCCCATTAACTAAAAAAAAATTGGACATATTTTTATTCAATGTTTCACCTTATTGAATAAAGCAATCATTACATTATTGGTTTAAATGTTTAAAATGTGTTTTTTCATGAAAGTAGTAAGCCATATTTTTCATAAACAGAAAAATAGCCAACCTCTACTTTTATAAAGCGTTTTAATTACTTTCATCAATAAGAATAGATTTGAACAAATATTAATTAAATAACTGAGAAAAGGGAGTGGTGGTAAAAGTTTTGTTAGCAAATAAATAAATAATTAATAAATAATACAAGTTGTGTCAGTGATTTATGACAAAATTAACCCTAAAAAAATACTTAAATTATTTTTAATGAATTCCTTCCTGATACTTATTCTGTGAGTAGTATGTTATTTTTAAAAAGGACGAGGCATATCTGAATGTCTAAAACCAATGTGAGCTTTCAAATTGCCTTTTAATTTTGTTTTGTGTGGACAATATGGACATTTAAACTGGGGTTCTTTTCCACATTGATATTTTTCGTGTGTATATAATGATGACGCAAGTGCATAGATCTTTCCACACAAAGAACAAGAATATTTTTTTCCTGGGCTTTTAACTTGTGGTGGCATTGGTGAAGACATAGAGATGAGAGGAATCAACGAATCTGGCCACACTTCTCCATCATGTTCTTGCGCCTCTGAAAACATAAACAGAGGTTAGTGGTATTTTATTGAAAATAGAATAAGATGCTAAACTATGAGTAAATAAAATAACAATAATATTTACTTAAAATTCTGTTGAAGATATGTTACATTTTTATGTTAGTTGCTATTATTTTAACTTACTAAGCATCCCATTAATAGTATGTTTAGTCAATTATAATACATTTTTGTTGGTGAAGAGGGGAGGAAATAAGACATGGATTAAGATATTTTACTTGAATTAATAGTTTGTAAGTACAATAGAATATTTCTTCAATGGCACAAATCTTTAACAAATTTAGATATCATCAACTGTAGCCTATTAATCCTCCACAACCAAAAAGCATCACATCTCAACACTGGATCAAAATACAAATTCACCAAAACAAAATTAAAACGTAATAAATGGATAAACCAAATCAAATCTCATATATCTTTGATCACATTATAGATCACCTGCCTTCTAACCCATTGCTTCCCAGTGGCCAACTATACACTAATGAAGATTCCCTAGTGTGTTTGAAAATGTTGACCAAGTAGGACTTCAAAATTTTGCTCAAACCTTATTTCAGCAACTCATTAATTTTTTAAGTTAAAACTCTATAGATTATTGATCATCATATACAACAAAAATTACTACAGGTAAAATAATTTTAGTTCGTTTTGTACCAATTTTTTAGATTGTTTTGTAACTTCACTGTAGTGTTAACTATTTTTAATTAGCAAATAATTTTTGTTGTAACATTTACCTAAAGTATAATAAACCTAATCTAAAACAAGGTGGTAGGTTCCCATGGCATAAAGAGCGTTACCTAAATCAATAATAATAATTTATCAATATTAAACTACAAATCAATCAATAAACAAATCGCGGCAACTATGAGAATTTGGGACCACCTGAGATTAAAAAAGAAAACTCATCCTAGGACGATATGCACAAGAACTTTTTTTTAAAATTTTACATGGAAAATTATTTTTTATCAATTTAAAGTTGGGTAAGATATTCAGTTCAGAGTAGTAAGTTGTGCAACGTCCACGAACTGATAAAGTGATGTCACAACTGTAGTTAGTTATTCTTTTAACAATCTAAATGAATGAAAAACATGTCCTGAAGGTATATTGATAACTATTATTTTTGTTATTGGCAGGGAAGGTTATGTTTATATGTCTATATTGAAATATACCTATGAAGTATCCAGTCAGGATACATTTGGTTGTAATTTTATACATTTAACCATTTAGGTAATATATAAAATTACAACCAAATCTATCATGACAGGACACTTTATAGGTATATTTTAATATAGGTATATATATAATATTGTATGAATTTAAAACCAAATCTATCCTTACTGGAGACTTTATAGGTATTTTTAAATATACATGTGCAAAAACCATAAAAATTTGAATAGAGATAACAAGACATCACTGTATCACTCCACGGACATTGGACAACTTACTACTCCGCACTGAATTTTTACCCAACTTTATATTGATAAAAAATAACTTTCCGAGTAAAATTTAAAAAAAATTCATGTGCATATCGTCCTAGGACGTGTTTTAGAACATTTTTCTGTTTTAATTTCAGGTGTTTTAATCCCAAATTCTCACAATTACCCAAATCACTCTTCAGATATTTTTTTTCTTAAAAAAAATATCAACAAAAACTTTTTTTTACATCAGTCAGAATAAGAATAATACTGAATTTCTTTTCACTTTGTTCACTGCTATCCAACATCATCTGATATTCCCTTACGGACCTGATTATATTTTTTATGCTCACTATTTACACACTATTACTATATTAATCCTCAAATTTATACAGTTACATGCCTTCTTTTGACATTCTGAATGTTGTTTACAAATGCAGGATGTAAAAAGTAACTACTTGGTTTAATTTTTGTTTTTTTAAATCAATAACTGAATATTTTTGGTGGTATTTTATATTTCTTCACATGGCTCAAAATTACTTACATTAGACAAGTGTTTTGATAGGCTCATGATAGGTTCCTAATTTTTCATGAATTTCATAAGGTTGTATGAATAACTTGAATAATTTCTTGGTTGTTTTATCTATAGCTATTGGATATAGGATTGTTGGCAATCAATACTTTACCTCCAGTATCAACATAGTAGGTTTATGGTTGTCATTGTATTTCTTAGAAGTTTTCTCTTGTATGGAAGCTATATTTTATTGGGATTTGATGATTTTGTCTTGATAATTGGGTAGATTATTATTTAAAGGTGGTAAACTTGGGTAGCCTTCAAATGACCGAAGTTTAACCAACCAAAATGAATGCAATTTTCAACTTACCAAAATACACGATGTTTAACTAAACGAAAGTGTAACGATTTCAACTAACCAAAGTGCATAGACTTCAACTAACCAATGTACACGGACCTCAACTGAAAGAAGTGATGCATGTTATCTTATTGCTGTTCCGACTATTTACAATTATAATCACAGACTTTACGATCTATGGTCTAATCAAACCGAATAATATTACTCGAATTTATTTTCATAACGATAAAGTTAAAATAGTATTTTTAGAAATAATTTAAAGGTAGTAATAAAAACTACTAAGTCTTCAGTATATTAACTTCAGTGTGGAACAGCAAAAGTAAAACCCGCAACATTTCTTTCAGTTGAAGTCCGTGTACTTTGGCTAGTTGTAGTCCGTGCAATTACGATTATTTGAATGTCACGTATTTTGGTTAGTTGAATTTCGGTCATTTAAAGTAGCCCCATAAAATTCTATTCCAAAATATCTTGTATTTATTTATAAAGTGTAATTCGTTGGGCTAATTGTGCGTTTCATTTAAACAATCCTCAATATATTTTAAAATAGTTGTTTAAGTCTGTTGTTGATCCGACCATAAGATATTTTTCAGAATGATTTATCTTTGGATGGGTGATTGGAATAAAGTTTGGCTCAATTTGGTGATTCCTTAATGTGTTTATATATCTCTCATTTCGGAATCGAGTACCATTGTCAGATAATATCCGTAGAGGTTTACCTGCTATAGGAATATAGTGATTAAATAGTTTGTCTAATACAATGACAGTATTAGCCTTTTTTTACAGCATATATTTTTGACAGTTTTGAAAAGTTGTCGGGAAATATCAGACAGTATTGTACCTCTCCTACACTTTTTGGTATCGGTCCAAGAAAATCGGTAGATACAGTCTCATTGATTTGAATACAGTAGATCCTGTACAAGGATGAGTTGAATGTTTACATCTTGGGCATGTAACACAACAAGATATAAATTTTCTGATTGTCTTGGTCATGTTTTTTAAAAATGAAATATTCCTTTAATACATGCTGACATTTGTCTGCATCACAAAGTATATAATACTCAGACAATGTTTTATAAAAGTATTTATTAATAGTTCATGTAGTATCAATTTATAACCATTCCTATTAATTTGATGTAAATGATTATGGATGTATACATGTTTTTCTGAAGGTACAGTGATTTTATGAATAAGCTCATGATTCTTGAAACTACTGATAATAGGTGTCAAATTTCTATCTTGCTGTTGGAATAGGCAATTTAAGGATTTTAGTAAATTCCGGATATAAATTAGGAGTAAATCTAGCTATGATCAGTGCAGATTGATTCTTAAGATTCTTATTTAGATTAGCTGGATATTTACTTGATGTCTCAGCCATGATATTATCTTTTCCTGGACAAATGATGGTATTCTTGTAGTAGTAAAATCCATAAAGTGAGTCTAGGTGGAGGTAATTTGGAAGTTTTAAGAAAGGTTAGTACTTGGTGGTCGATAATAATATTAACTAAATTATCTAATATTATGTGTCTTGCTCTTCGTATCTCATGTATCCCAAATATAATGGCTAAACATTCTAGTTCAGTTGTGGTGTATCTAACTTTGTGTGATTTCAGTACCCTGGACATAAACATATGGGGTTGTTTTTGACCATCATTAGATAGTTGATATAGTTGTCCTCCAATAGCCAAAATGGATGCATCTGTTTGTAAATAAAATGGTTTGATATAATCAGGATGATGAAGTATGTACAATATGTATGAATAAATCTTCAATTTTGTTGAATGCTGATGTTTCAGGTTCAGCCTAAAGAAATTTAGTTGTTTTGGAAGTTAGCTTTAATAATGGTTGTATAGTACTGGAAAACCTTGAGGTGAATTTATTATAAAAATTAACTAGGCCTATGAATGATCTTAATTGCTTTCTATTTTTTTGAACACGAATATTTTTTTAGGCTTTGATTTTACTTGGATCGGGTTTCAGTCCATAGTGAATATGTATCCTAAGAAAAGTACCCTTTCTCTTAAAAAAAGATTTATCCAATTTAACAGTCTTGTAACTCTAGAGAATAAATATGGCAAATGTAATAAATGATCATCTAAAGTTTCCGAAAATACTAGAGCATCATCAATATATAAAATTTTAAAATGGTCGTGTTCACCTGCTAAAACGAGGTCCATAGCTCTCAACAATGCAGCCTGGGATATATTTATACCAAAAGGAACTTTGCAAACCTCCTGGTTGGTACACCCGACCTTTGAATTGAAAACAGGTATATTGTTTGGGTCCTTCGGTTAATGGAATTTACCAGTAAGTTAATGTTAGATCAATGGTTGTCATGCATTTAGCTTGTCTGCCTTGACTAAGGATAATGTTAATTCCGGGCTGGATTTCATAATCATTTATAATTTTGGATTTAATGTGTTTTCCATCAATACATAATCTTACTCCATTGTTTTTCTTCGGTACCACCACAAGTAGACTAATGAAACTGCTTTGACTCTTTTCTATAACACCATCTTTTAACATACTTTGTATTTCTTTCAACATCTTCCACATAACAAGCCGGTATTGGATAAGTCTGTTTATGAAAATTATCTAAGTCTTTAACTTTAATTTCATATGGATATTTATTACAAAACTCAGGTTTATTTGAAAATATTTCCATATATTTTAGTAGTAAATTCTCAAGTTGCAATATTTTACTGTCTTCAATATTATTATGGTCTAATATCATATTACCTATTTGTAATACTTTATCCTCATAACTATACTTATTATGAATTATTTGTCCTTTTATTGAGTTTTCTAGAATGAAACAACGATTACTCTTTAGATTTGTATTGAAAAACTTTAATAGAATATATCTGGGAAGTATGCACTGACACTTCATATTAATATCTATATTTTTATTAATGAAATCTATTTTTCTTGCCGCTGTGGCTATAAGCTTATTTTTATAAGATACAATATCTCAATAAAGACATTCATATGGGGAAATTGGCTTTAGATTATAAACTATCATTATTCTTCGGTGAAAATCCATCATTGCTTTTATATGTTTAAGTGTAGATACACCAATTATAGATTCTCTTATTAAATTCGGTACTACAATCAATTGTACTAGGAACATAATTCTATCAAAAGTGGTTTCAGTAAAGATAATTTGTTTTAATTGTTTGCTACGTTTACGTGTGACCGACTTTATATTGATGTTGGATAATGGAAATATTTCTAAATTAGGTGAATGCATTTTATTTTCAATTAAATTATTTCTCAGAAATACAACTAATACGAGTTCCACTATCAATTAGAATTGAGGTCTTACTTCATCATCAGGGGTTTGGTCTGGTTCGGATTCATCGAATTTATTAGAAATTCTTGGTCATATAGATTTTAACATATAAACTGATCTGCCTGCCTATGAGTTAGGCCTGCCTGAAGGTTATATTCACTAGCCTTCTCTGCATTAATTATAATTCGCTTAAATAATAAAAGGCCTATTTATATGACCTTTTTTTCAGCATTCATATTGGGCGCCAATTTTGTGTTAACTATTTTTAATTAACAAATAAATTTTTGTTGTTGTAACATTTACATAAGCTATAATAAATTTAATCTCAAATAAGGTGGTTGGTGTTCTGTGGCATAAAGATGCTTACCTAAATTAATAGTAATAATTCATCAATATTAAACTATAAATCAATCTACTACAAATAAAAGACTATGTATTTTTTTACTTTATGCATTGTTACCCATACCCTCGGATGATAATTTAGTTATCGAAATGTACAAAAGTTCAGTCTTATATAACCTCATATATTTTATAATTTGATTATTATTCTTTAATTGAGGTGTTGCTTTTATGGTTAATTATATTAATTCTAAAAGCAACAGCTTTAGTCAGAAATGTGTTGTTTGATGTTATACATAAGTGTGTAATTTTCTCTAAGGTTTGATGTTCTTTCTAATCATGATTTTTAAATAATATGAAGTAAAGAGCATATAAGGATCAGTCAAAATTTAATACACGAAGAAGTGGAGTTTAGGGTGCATTTTGATTATGTGAAACAGGAGTTTTCCCATTGACAGATATTGGTCCTGTATAAAATGAAGATGTTGAAATTCAGTGGGGGTAAATAATTGTGTTGTTTAAGACGATTTTTATTTTTTTTAGTAAGTTGTAGGAATATTAATGAAAGATGTTACTCCTGGGTTATACATGGATAGGCTATCTGAATCGCAGTATAATTAGAGTTAAGGGTGAAATAGTTTTTTTCTGAATGATGAATGAGTTGAGATTTTAAGAAAATTAAGATTTTATTTATAAGAAATTATCTGATGCTCTGCAACATCAGTAGTGGTTTGTTAATGATAATAGTGCTGAGTTGTAAGATATTAATCACTTTTACATTAGTTTATGACTATACGAACTTTAAATTTTGTGAATTTTCAAAAACGTGTTTACAAAACCTACAAAATTTAAAGTTCGTATAGTCATAAACTAATGTAAAAGTAATTACTTAAGTTTCAGCGAACGTAATGGACTACAAAATTCAAGCGTTGTACGATATACTTATATCTTATTTTGTTTTATGAGATCTGATACTTTTTCATGAAAGTTTATATGATGGTATATATTAGTTGTTTGGTTATTTTATCAACATGTTTAAATAATTTTTCTACTGGCATTCTGGTACTTTATGATTTTATGGATAGGAATGTTTGGTTTGTAAATTTTTGGGAGGGCTTAAATGGTAGAGGTTTGGGGAGGTTATGTTCAAAGTAATGTTTTTCATTCTTGTTTATAATTTGTTTAATAGTTATGCTCCCAGTTGTGTGAAGGTTGTTAATGATGAACTTTGGGCTGTACTTTATTCCTTACCAAAGCCCTCGAGGCTTTTTTAAAACTGATATAACTCAGTAATAACTGAAAGTAAAGATGAAATCATTCTGTCTAAGAAAGTTTAGATTTTTTAACTCCAGTAAAAAAATATTTCTTTAAAGATTTGTAAAATGTAATGTAAAAAAAAAATAGATGGATAAAACATTTTTTGTAGTGGTTTGATGCCTTATACAAATGAAACATATTTGATTTGGCTTTTATATAACATCTTTATATGCAACATCTTTTTATGACATTAATTGTTTCATCTATGGCTATACAAAAATAGTTGACTTTACGTAATTACTTCCCTAGATAGGTTTATCTTCATTTTTTATAGAAAAAAGATATTTTTTAAATCTTCCAAACGTCTGCCATATCTTCGACAATCCCCCAAAAAATATTTTCCTAAGTATCTGTTATTTTGTATTTCCTTTTTGAAATTTATAAAAATCCTCCATTTCCAAAGCTTGAAAACACACTGTAGATTAAAAAACTTCCCTCTGTAGCACTTTTCTCACCAAGTTTATTTCAAGAAAATCTATTTTCCAATACTTTGTTTCATGCAGAAAAATATAGGTCACACTATGCAAAAAAGACCTAGTATTTGTATTTACTTCATATTATATTTAGTTCTAGTTATACTCTTAAACTATTTGGTAATATATAAGTTAGAAGGCATCTATTCTGCTCTTCCAATAAATAGGCCCATTTAACAATTAAATTTGTTAAACTTTTTTGATGATTGGTGCTGTAAAAATCTGTATATACTAAATACTTTGAACACTGCAAAAGGAAGGAAAGAGATCTACTGTTACAAGCGACATTCAACAAGTGTCTTGTTTAAAAACTCATTTATTTCAATGATTCATTCAAATTAAAAATTAGCAGAACTTCATTATAAATTAGGTAATACAGTAACCTCCTCATAGTGTAATCATGCTTAATGTTACCAATCAAATATTATTATCGTTTCACTTAAAGACAGACATGAAATTGTATAAATACTCGTGGAATTCGTATAAATAAACATTTTTATTGAGCAGCTTATTGTAATTATCTTTTCGCTTATTCTTATCATTTAATTTGTCATGCAATAAAATATGAGTTCAATAGCACAAACGAAACAAAAATCTCATAAGTATGTTAAATTATGAGAAATCAGTTAAGGGATATAGTGACTGATATACATTGCATCAGTCCTGTTATTGACTTTACCAACATGATTCATTATCCATGTCATTCATATTCTGTTTGACTAGCACAAACGAAACAAAAATCTCATAAGTATGTTAAATTATGAGAAATCAGTTAAGGGATATAGTGACTGATATACATTGCATCAGTCCTGTTATTGACTTTACCAACATGATTCATTATCCATGTCATTCATATTCTGTTTGACTTTACTTCAACACATCTTGTAGGTTTCATAAAATGTACAGTAAGTTGTTTGTCCGTCTCGTTGTTTGTATGCCATTTGCTTACATGACTACCTACAGTACTACACAATTATTTTTTTAAAAAATTTTCATAAACGTTTATGAGATCTAATTGATTTTACCTGTAGAAAAATGTCCGAATTTTAAAAAAATAACATGGTTCAAGTCTATAAAAACTTGACATTCTAGATCGATACAATAAATTACCAAATTACAGTCAAAGAAACGCTGCTTCTCAATTTTGCGGCCAAGCGCTCTTAAGTAAAATTTTGAAGAACAAAGACTCCATCTTCTCATTATCAAAGTGTAATGAAAAGAAATCATTCCAGGAAGGATGCACAAATGAAATCCGCTTTGAAATCATGGTTTAAAAATGTTCGCAAAAATTATGATCGAGTTGATGGCCCGTTAATGTGTCCAAAAGCCAAGGATCTTGAAAAGAAATTTATGAATATGAACAATTTATAAACATCATTTTACTGGAAGTTTTAAAGACAATAAATTAGAAAAAATAAATAAATTTGAAACTTTAAATAAGATTGAAGCATATTATGTGTTATACAAAAGTTTTTTACTTAGTTAAATCATTTTAAAAAATTATGCTGGATTCAATTTGTGTTTAAAAAAATCTACATTGGAATAAAATAATCTGACGTGAATCATGTCTACAAAATATAACAAGTAGAATACCTAGTTACAAAACATTTCTACAGTACATAAAACTGTCTGGAGTTGGAAAATTTTGTAAGTAATTACTCATGATTTCTATGTGTCTTAATTACATTGTAGTTGTAGTGTTATAGAATTAAAATGACTAACTGTAATGCTTGGGCCACATATTGTTCAGTAAACAATTGTGACCATAATACAGTGAGTTCAAAGCGACACTTCTGTACATCGTGATTATGAGGTCAGTTATTGTTATCAAATATCCTTCTGACAAATATGATTACAATAAGCGGCAGCTACTGTTTTAGAATTGTTGGGTGATTGGAGATTCTCAATGACTGTAGAAACAAAATATGCATGATTTTAAAAAAAACTGCACAAAGTCTGATCAAGCTCTGATTAATCTCAAATTAAAACTTTTATAATTTGGAACTAATATTTTTATTAAAACAATCCCAAATAATATAAAAGTAGCTAAGGAAACTCAATTTTAAATATTATATTAAAACAAACAATCAAGATCTTAATATTTGTTAGCATAACAATTTCTTAGTAGCTTCTTTAACATAAATTTTTATGTGTTTTAAAAGCCTCATTCTTTGAGAAAGAATATTCTCTCTTGCTCTAAAATCAGGTTAGGGAAGGATGGCTTCAGCTTTCCCAGAAAACCGAGAATGAAAAATTGTATAGTAGAGACACATTTAAAACAAATACAGAAGTGCATATATGTTTCACAAATTTAAGTGTCTATCCAACTCTGATCCCACCATTACAACTTGATATAAACTGCAGAACAGCAGTGCATTCAAAGTTTCATTAAGGAGAGGCAAAGGACATCAAGAACAGGGAGTAACATCAACTAGGTTGTAATATTCCCCAAAATCAGTCAAGTTACTTCAATGCACACTTTGTTTTGCTTTAGGTTGCAAACTCAACCACTGTGTATTTTTAAGAGATATTCTTGAAGCTTTTTATTATTGATGCATTTAAATATTATTAACATTCTAAATTGCTAATTAACTAATGCTGCTAATACTTCAGCCACAAATAAAACTAAAACTATGTATTAATAATACTTATTTATTGGCATATCCTGGTAGTCTAATTTATATATGGCGCATACACACTAAACATTTTCCAATAAAGAATGATGTGCGTAATTTCTTTGTTTTTATAGAGTGACCCCTCCCTTCAGTGTGCCACTGCTGCAGAATACCATTCAACTGTAGATATACATTTCCTTGCAAAATGTTGAAAAAGAATCATTTAGAAAAAATATCTCCTGAAAACAAAACCTAACATCACCAAATCAAAATATTTACTGAAAAAAGCAATAAAAGACAATAAAGGACCAACCACTGTCATTATGAAAAATGATAGCTATATAGGTGAGACTAATAGGCAGTTGCCAGAACATACACAAACACCTTACTTAAAACCCTTTAGTAAAACTTTTCATATTCAGTTGTGAACAAAATCCTTAACAAACACTTAAACTAGGTTTATGACAATACATCTTTCCTTATTAACCAGGTTGATTCTGGGAATGGACCATTGCCAGTTTGAAGGAAGAATTTTCTTAAAAATAAAAGGAGCAGGAACTAGTGCTAAGATGGTCCACTGTAAGGAAATGTGAAAAGGGAAAATATGGAAGAGATATTCTTAAAAAAATAAACATATGTGACAGACATCCATTCTTCATGTTCTTATAAGACTGTCAAAAGAGTAAGTCTATAAGAGAGGAAGGATATATTGAATGTTTAGTCTTTTTTATATGTGCTAACTTTAAATTTCATTTGCAAATCTTTAAAGCCCTTCGTTGTGTGAGAAAAGAAGCTAAGCCTCAGTTCTCTTTTCCTAAATAATCCTTTTCATTTATCCTTAACATCTTTCCTTGTTAGTCTCATTAGGTTTACCCTGAAAAGGAAAAATTTTCAGTTTCAGTGGAGAAACTTCCTCAAAATTAAGTATAACCCTACTACATGCATGGAAGATAGGAAATATGGAAAATGAATTCTTATAAAATTTAAACCCCATTTATGTGTTCTTTGATCACAAACAAGCAAAAATCTATGACTTGGCAAAGATACTTGAGACAAAAATTTTTAAATTTGGGGAGAGGGTTATTAATATTGCATGCAACACTAGAGAGAATTGTGAAAAACATATCACCTTATTGGATGTAGATGTAAAACGTATAAGGAACATCACCACAGAAGTTCAAATCAAACCTACAAACAATTACTATACCTCCATTTCAATAGCAATCACTCTAAGAATATCAAGCATGCTATCCAAATCAGGGGCAAAAGAATTGGAAGACTTCAATTAAAAATCAACAGCGTTTAAAAAGGAGATAATACATGAAATTATTATGCTAATAGTAACTACACAATGTTGACTCTTAGTTTTAAATCATTTTGCCTTGCCATATTTCTTGTGTGAATTTTCATAATACTTAGTGAATTTTAGTCATTTGTAAAACCCGCCTTTGTTTAGACTTGAGCATCTACAAAATAATTTATTAACTTTTTTGTGGTAGTGTTTTCAGTGACCTTCCCATATACAGGATCTTGCTTCTACACCTCAAATCTTAAATTTACAATGGACATTGTTCTATGAACTTCAAGACCAAACAGATACAGGATCTTGCTTCTACACCTGAAGTCGTAAATTTACACTGGACATTGTTTGAAGTTCGATACAAACAAATCTAATACTTAAGTAAGGTATCTTACTGATATTAAGGTAAGTGCTGAGCAATAACTAACTGAGTTATTTTTCAGCCTTTCCAATAACAGCAAATGGCTTTATAAATTCCCTGGCCTTTCGTTAATAATAATGATAATTCCAGTTGTTTACAGTGACTTTTAGAAAAATTAGAAACAAACTTTTACTTTGTTTCTATATCTCTCTCTTAAAATTCATACTTTAACAAAATATTGAAATTGTTTCAAAACACATTTCATTTGGATTTTTTCCTTAAAAGAATTTCATTTATTCAGTTCTTGATAAATGTGCCAATTCTTGGATCTGTAGGTGCCAATTATTTTATCTTCACCAGCTATATATAATTTCCATTAAAAAAAACACTCATATTTGTTGTGACAAATAGAAACAAATAAAACCAAATCTATAAAATAAAAACTGCAAATTTTGAAACAACTGACGTAACAATATCTTAATGAGTGATAAGGTATTGACTTCAGTTAGAATATGTTCAATCATGATAATTAAATATAGTAATTATTTAACATTCACAAATTTGCTATTAAGTTTTGTATATTCACAAAAATAAATATTCAGCAAAATTTACATTTACAAACTGCATATTAGATTATTTGTGCAACAGTAAAAAAAGGCTTATAAATTTTTCAACACTTTTACGAATGGTACCCCCATACAAAGTAACAACCTAAATGTTTGGACAATAATTATTAAAAACATATTTGTTGATTCCATCTTCAACATGAGCTACTAGTTTTCACTAAAACACTTGTAAATATTTGACAATAGGACACATCTCCCGAAACAGCCATCCTCAACAAATATAAGTAAGTGCTACTATAGGCAAGTTTGTAAATATTTACAAGTGTTTTATTAAGAACAATCGAAAAATGTATTCATCAGCCATCCTTTTTCTAAATTGTAGATAAACAAATGGATCAGTTTTTAATGATTCTGAAAATAAAATAATTGGTTTTGTTTTTCCTACCAAATTTAACTGACAATACAACCAGAGGATATCTATCCCAACAGGTGTTAATGTAGAAGAGATGGAATGAATATAGAATAACATCCAAGGTTAGATCTCTCTTTCTAAAAATGAACATTTAGCCCTTGACTTCAAGGCAGCAAATATTGAATTTCTCTTTACCTATTTTCAAATGCCTCAAGTGATTAAAAGACTTTGATTATGGGTCGACGTGTATAGTAATACTGGCTCCTCTATGGAAAAGAGATTTAAATGCTGGTTTTTTTTTGAGATTCATGAAATTCAAAATGATTCAACAATAATTTTTCTAGGTACAGGAATGTCAAAATACACATAAAAACTACTGGAAACTATTACCAACATGTTTTTAAGAACTAGTTATCTCATCGTCCAGTATCAATAATCTAAATACTAAAAAAATTTTCTGAAAACTCAAAGAAAAAAACAAAAAGTAACAGCAGCAACATTCAGAGATTTATATGAAAGCAGCAGCCATGTATCAGGCATCACCATTTAGTTTACAGGAAAGCATTATCCATATACCCGTATTGGTTCTAGAAGTTCAAAGAAAATCTCAATATCAATAAGAAAAAATAATCCTGGATTAGAGAAGAAAATGTTCATAGAGAAAGAAATTTCTCAGCCATGGAAAACAACTAATGAAACACATTCCTATATCAGTATAGTAATGACATATCACCTAGAATGAGA
Source organism: Prosapia bicincta (assembly GCA_036971475.1). Lineage (NCBI taxonomy): Eukaryota > Metazoa > Arthropoda > Insecta > Hemiptera > Cercopidae > Prosapia > Prosapia bicincta. The sequence continues at coordinate 6,779,169 of JBAIZL010000001.1, forward strand.
ATTAAATATTTTGTGGTTGTGTGATTTATTATGTAGACATTGTCAATAACAAGATATCAAAAGATAATTTACTACTGGGTAATTACTAAGGGGATTCTATTTGCCATTGACAGTTTATAAAAACCAATTTTTTTTGACTGCCAGTTATTAAATTCCTTCTATTAGCTAATACTCTCCTGATATATATCTTGTACAAATTTTCAATCGTTAATAAAATAAGTTTTTATTCATTCATTCAAGTTCAAATACATATTTTTTAACCTATAGTGGATGACACTTGATGTTAAAACAGTTTTTCAAATATTTATTCAATAATTAAATTATAAAATTTGTGGGGTCCAGCTGGATTCTAACTGAGAATCTTCGAAATCTAGCGCCCCTTGACACTGCGCCAAATTTCCAATACCTAGAGATATATTTCTCAAAGATGTACATGATTTTTTTCCCTCCATTGTACAACTTTAAACTGTTGCCATGGTTACCACACAATATCATAAATAGTGCTCTAGGGTAACTAAAATAAAATTTGTCTTTGTTAACCTCAGTAAGAATTTACTTATTTTTTTATTTTATATTACTTGTTTCTAGTTGGCCAAATCTGAATTCTGTGAATCTAAAATATAAGGAACATAGGTGTTTAATAGCAGAAGAAGACATTATTTTTCTATTAAATATCTTACTAAAAATAATTCGTTTTAAAAATTTGTACTAAAACACTTGTAAATATTTACAAGTGTTTTAGTGAAAACTAGTAGCTCAGATGAAGATGGAATCAACAAATATAAAAACTTGTAATATAAGATAATTTTAAATTTGAATTGATTTTTGAAGTGATTGAATTGTTATATAAACGGTTAATAATCTTTAACAACTATTAAATAACTGCACACTGTATATGTTTCCAACATTAAAACTAAATTTCCAAACAAAATAAGTCGAATTCTCACTGATTAAAAGATTGTGCCAAAACTAATAGTATTAAGTATTAAAATGCCTAATCGAAATTTATTAAGTTTTTGTTGAACTCATGTAAAAAAGTTACATGATAAAATTAATTGATATTTATTTTAATATTATTAATTTCTGCCTTTAACTTGAGCTACACATATCAACATATATTACTGTTGTATATAAACACTTGGCTCTAGTACAGCACATAATTTTGTCTAAATGAGAATGTCCATTTGGGAGATGTGTCATATTATGAACTCAAACCGTAACTCTTTGGGCTATGGCCTAAGAATATATTTACAAAACGTTTGTTAAATTTTATCAAAACCTCATCATGCGGAGTATTTGCCAGTTTTCATTTCCTTATGACAATTTATAATCTTATAAATTTAAAATATGAAGTTTAATATTTTAACTTCTCTTCTGGTTAGCCATATACAGAATTTGATTTCTGTATATAAAAACAGAGCTGTGTCAATGGATTATTTAAAGAAAATGTTCACTAACTTATATTTAAAAACTATCTGTCAGCAAGTGCTGAGTAAGAAAATAAGAAAGACTAAAAATAATATACAAATACTGCATATACTATAAGCAACAACTTACTATGCAGGAATAAAAAATATCTAATTCAATAACTTTATTTCATTTCCAGTTTTTTAATGTCCTTTATAGTCTTTTAAATGTCGAAACTGTTGCCAACCACTTAGTTATTAATTATAAGAAAGTGGTGTAGTAAGAGGAACATTGGTTTACTGCCTAAACTACAGACACCCGCCTCACTCACACACTTACTAACTGCTCACTTGTGTAGAAATTAAATTGAAAAAATTAAAATAGTTGTCTTAATGTATTATCTGTCAATACTGTTATAGATAAACATATTTGTTTGTAACCAACTACATTAAATATAGTTATGAGAATAAAAATTATATTTTCCCAAGAAAAAGTACTGATGCAAAAATAATATTTTAAAAATTGATTGGTACACCTCTATGAGTGCTGTTGATGCCTGTTGAAGCAATAAAATGTAAGATTATATAAGTTAAATAGTACACATTAAACATTACCAATCAAAGTTACTTGAACAATTTTAAAGCTCAACAGCCATTCAAGTAGCCATTTTACGCACAACACACAATCTTTACAAATCTATATCACATTGAAATGAAAAGGATATAAAGACATAAGACACATATTAACCAGTTGAAAAAATAAATAATTTATTATTTTTCAATTTTGACAATTGTATAAATTTTTTAGATATCTTTTCTTCTTGTTTAAGCTGCAAATAATTTCTTGACAAATTTCGAAGTAACCAATATTTGGATTCCAATATCAAAGAATAGGCCTATAAAATCTCTGTTTCTGATGGTTTTTCAAAAATGAAAGAAATATATTTGTTCAATATCTTTGTCCCATTGTCTTTATACAATAGGGATTTAGTAGAGTTGGAGTATATAAATATATGTAAAACTCAAGCACTGATAGTTTTTTTTGCTAAACTGTTGACAATCCTCAATTTTAGTGAAACTTACAGCTTATGTCAATAATTATTATTTTATTTCCATTGTATTTTTCAAAATACTAAAGCATTTTGTTTGTAAGTTTACTTGTGTGATTTTGATGTTCAGTCAAATTCAGGTAAAAGTTTATAACATTGTGGAAATATTAAAAAAAATTATATCAGGAAGTCTGCCATTTTCTTCCATTCCTTTTAGAAGAATAAAAAGATGATATTTTGTTATTCATTAATATTCCTTCCACAACATTAGACAATGGAGTTTTGTAGAGTACGATCTACAATTGTCTTATAATAATGATGTTAACAATTTCTTTTAAATGTATCACTTCTAAACCCAAACACTTTTCTAATATTAGTGTATTAAAAACTGCATGGAGTCATATAATAATAGGAAATTTAAAATTAATCCTAATATGTCCATATAAAAATATCAGTGCACTGCAAAATTAATGGATGTACTCCAGATTTTAACTATTCATTACTAAATATATATCCTCGTAATCATAGTTCCAAATCTAAGTATAAAATCACCAACTTATACATTGTCAATACTTTCATAATCCATTGATTGTTATGTGTTAATGTTGGTGTTTTATTTTTTTTTCTATTTTCAATTTTGACTGACTATATGAACTAGCACATATTGCTTCTTATCTTTAAACAGTAGTAACTACTGTTTAAATTTATACCATATTCAATCGCAGGGAGGTGTGTTTAGTAAAACACATAAAAATATTTACCTGAAAAAAGAGACATATTATTAAAACAATTCAATAGAATGAACATCATTTACCAATTTGTTTAAAACAAGCAAGTTAAGAACTGGTTTTAATTATGGATGTTAATAGTTTTATAAAAAACAATAAATTTAAACTATTGTTCATTTTTCTGAATGAGCCTACATGAATTTGGTTTATGACAAAATGACAACAATAAATACATCATTTTTATTATTAAGGATTACAGTCATATTTAAAAAAAATTCCTATTAATATCAACTTGTGAGTTACTTGCTGTGAGTTATGGACAAGACTACGAACAGCCATGAGTCTTGTCCGTGAATCACAGCATTGAACAATGCACTGATCTAGTGTGAAATGCATCTACTGAAAAATATCAGTAAGTAGTGGTTTTTTTGCCAAGTATTACCAATAGAAAAATGTATACAAGTTATATAGTATTCTAAATAAATTCTATAATATTCTACAAATATATAGTAGAATATTTTGCAAACAATTGTTGGTTATTAATAATTGAACAAATAATGATAAATCTAAATCTGAAAGCCAGGTTTTTAAACAGGACTAGAATAATTTAATAGCCAAAGGAAAATGAAGCAGATAAGTTTCAACAGATCAAATACCCATTGATTTTGCTGTCCATGACATTTGGCGAATCTTCTAAAGTGAAAGCTTTGTTATCTGTCAACTTTTCAATAGTTAAAATTCAATTACATTTTAAAAAAATGCTAAAATTAAAAATATATCTAAATTTTAAGTTCATACACAAATTCAATTATTTTGAACTTTATAAATAACGACTTGCACAACTTCTCTAATTTATGTACAATTATTAAAAATGTACTAAGACATAATCTTTTCAATTACCTTAGCAATGATTAACAGTATCTATCCTTGATGCATATAAAACCAGTAAACTATGCATATTCTTCACTAGACAAATATATTTGAACAAATATGACTGTTAATTAACTTTTAAAAAATACAAATACTTCAAATGAATACTTAAATTTATCAAAACCCAAGAACATTGTATATTTTTTTAAATAATTACAATTTCTGATAAAACCAATTAAAAACTACATGTATTATGAGTTTCTTAATACAATCCCAATTATTATTAAATTATAACAAATGAAAAACATCAAATCTGTTATAGTAGGTATTTCAAATTTGCTCTATATAATTTATCTTAATATTGTTTATATACAAAAATTCCTTGTGTTACTATTGGTGAAAGCAGCTCTCATCCTGAACCTAATTAAAAAATGTAAGAACAAAAAATTTTATTTGAAATGATTGCAGGTTGTTAAAATCAAACAATATGATTTTATCATTTTCTCTTAAAGGACTTCTGACCTAGTATATTTTCTTTCGGTGTTTAGTTAATTTACAGTTTAAAACAAATGTTGTGTCATTCTGTTCATAATATTAAAATATTTATTAAAGTAAAATGTTATAGTACTCCAGTATGTTTTAAATATGATTGATTTTCATTTTAAAAAATGGTATTTTTTCCAGATATCTATACCTAGTCGAACAGACCTCTAAATTGATGAGTATCACATTTTATAAAAACCATTATGTTCTTTCTAACATTTTATTTCTTGAATAATACAAAACGGTGGTAAGATGAAAAAAGAAGCAATTTTGGACTTATGATCACAGCAATTTTTCTTGAATTTGATGATTTGCTAATTTTCTGCCACATTATTCAAACACGGACATACTTAGCCAGTTATGGTTAGTGAAAGCTTTTGCCCAGTTTTTAACTTCTCCCCATACAATAAGAAAATTCTGAATTTTTTGGAGATTTAATTAAGGGCATAAATATTGGTTTCTTACATTTTGATCTGTAAAAGGAAATAAAACAGGATGACAATTGCTGTTAATATAGTTTTTTCAATAATTAAATTATAAAAATTTGACGGGTCTACTCGGATTAAAACTGAGCATCCGCATGATCGAAGTCTAGCAGTTTAGTATTGAGCCAATTTTTCCATAGCTAGAAATTGACTTATCAAAGATGTATATATGAATTTTTGTCCTCATCTAGTTGTCCTCAAAACCTCCATTGCACAACCTTAAATTGTTGCCATGGATACCACACAATATCATAAATAATGTTCTAGGATTAACGGTATCACACCTTGCTTCACAAAAGGACAATATAAGAGGAAAGCGAAAAGACATTATACAATTTAATGTACCTACAGACAACATATGCAGATGACATACTATTTTAAAACATTATACATGAGGCTCAAGAAGAAATATGTATGACGTCAACAAATACCAACATCACGGACTGAACATTCACATCAGAAAAACAGAGAAAAATAATCAATGATTCGACAATAGTCAAGTGACCGAAAGGTACCTCATCACATAAGATAAAATTATTGCACTTAGTGGTGGAAAAACTTACTTACAAGTAATAATAATAACTTCATAAAGTCACTGCAACGGAAAAATAATGGCCACATGAAATATGTATATATATATATATATATATATATATATATATATATATATATATATATATATATATATATATATATATATTATAACATAATTTCCGAGACGCAATACAACGATGTTTATTATTATTATTTATTTGAATGATATTTAATTTCTATTTAAACAAAAAAAACTACTCAGGAACAATTCATAATTCTTTATTATAAAATTTTTATTTCAACAGTTAAACAATAAACACAAAACAAAAATTTACAACTAAACAAGTTTTAACACAATAGGCTAACTCAATTTCTTTGTTTTTATATTGTTACAAATTTTTATACCCTAGGCTAATTTTTTAAGATCTATTAATATCTCGGGGTTTATAGGCATGGGCTATATTTTTAACTCTTTTGTTAATTAAATAAATTTTGAAAAACAATATTAAATTTTGAAATTAGTGATGGAAAAACTTTAATTTGGAATAAGCAAAAAAAAAAGCGAAACTATTTGAACTGGATTATGATTCTTATTACTATCTATTAATTGATTCCAAGATATTCTAATAATGTACAAATTTAAACTTCCTTATTATCTTAAAAGTCCACTAAAGTTTATTTTTATAGCGCTATATACTCAACTTAATAAATATCGGCGAATGGCTGCTTGCTCACACTTAGAATTCCATTCACTTTAAATTTTATATTTTACACACTTAAATTCGTTTTAGTTCCATCAAATTCTATTAACACTGTATTAACTCTTTCACTTCACTTATCCCTGTTTAATCCTGCCAAGTTTCTTCACAAAACGGTATAATTTTGACGAATTACTTCCAATGGAAAATTTTGACTGGTCATGGCAGGTCCGATCTCGTAGCGTCCCCCACGCTATCTAAAACTAACGCGTCTTTAGATTTTTAACAATGTTTAAAATATGGCGGCTTCTCCTTCTTCTAAAACACATGTTGCTATAATTTAGTTCGATTTCTTCTCACTAGAGTCGACTGCAACTGACCTACTTCTTGCTTTCACAGCTGTTATAACAACGAGATTGTTCACAATGGCGTTTTAATTTGGTTAACATTTACTGTTTCAACTTTCCGATCCTTAACAAACCTTCCAGTGTTTATTTAATTATTATTATTTGTGTGTGAAGTGTCTTTGCGTTTTACTTTTGTAATAATTCCGAAATGTGTGTGTTTTGAGCTGAATTCATACAAACATAACCTTTCTAATCTCATTGTTTACAATCGTATTTCACTTTCTCCTTCAAGTAATTACTTATGCCCTATGTTACTAATATTTACAATTTTGTTTAAATATAATTATTATTATTAGATTATCTTGTTTTTAATTTATTTGTTAGGTTATTTGATATAACAAATTTCCTCATGGATTTTACAGTTCAAATACCTTGTTTACATTTCTAGGCTTTTACCTAAATTTAGTTTCAATTTAATCTAACCAATCTTTTAATGAATTTCTTTTTAAATTTTGTGTGAGTTATTTCTAATTTATTTTTCCAATTCTTAAAGAACATTATATAGCCCATTCTATAAATGTTACAATATATATATATATATATATATATATATATATATATATATATATATATATATATATATTGTATCATTTTTAAAATAGAAAGTAAGAAAGGCACTATATATAATATAATATAAATATGTAAGTAAATTAAAACCATAAAATAACCAATTATGAAAAAAGAGAAAAATGTAAACATAACCTAAATTGGCAAAATCGTAATATTTAATCAAGTTTAGAACAATAACCACTGTAAAACAAACAATATAATAGAAACAATTTAATGTGTAACAGTTTAAAAAGAATACTAAAACAATGTAAATAAAAATAAAAGCCTTTAAGTGTTAAGAAAAGTGAAACCATGTTAAGATTCACAGAAGTTAACCAAAACTGGAAGAACTAGCGTATAAAGTAAGATGCCCGCGCATTGTGAATAGAACAGCTGACAATTTAAACGGAGATATAATATTTAAATGCAGTCATCTGCGAAGAAATTAAAATTTAGTTATTAAGAGCATGAAATGTACAGAAGGCAGTGAATACAGCATCCGTAAAGCTGGTAACAACAATTAAGAAAAGGAAATAGTTTTTTTTAGCCATTTTTGAAATGCTTAGTTAGCGTGGCTTCAGTCCTACACACCTATTCAAGCAAGACGGACGTGTTTCAGAGTTGGCCAGAAAAATTTAACGAATTCAAGCTTGATGCGGGAGTGTTGGTCTGGAATTGAATTTACACTACGGAATAATTACAAGAAAATAAATTAAAACTATTTATTTAAAAAAGATATTATTAAATATTTGATAAAAGGCTGAAAAGTGGAATCTGCAATCTAAAACACTTAAGTATCTAGGCTAGATCCATTAATACATTTTGAAATTTTGCAATCAGACATTTATAAAAGAAAAGAAATTAGAGGAATTTATTATAAAATTAAACTATAAAAGAAAACATTTAGAGAAAATATTAAGGAACAATTTTACTTAGAAATAGATTGATTTGTAACATAGTTTATAACATTTAAAGATTAGATTTTTTGTTCTTGCACTTTAGAGTGCCAAATAAGATTTCAGTATTCAAAATTTAAAACCCACCAGATAACCCGAGATTAAGAGAGCTTGTGCTAAATCAAAATTAAAATCAATTTAGAATAATAAGACTTGTAATAAAAGAGGAAAGTTATAGAAAATTTGTAAAACTTAAAAAAAGAAAAAAAAATTGTAATTTATTAATAAAACCTATAATTGGTAAGAAAGTGTTTTTTTATGATACATTAAGCTTGTTATAAATAAAAGGAAAGCTCTAGAAAATTTATTTATCTTAAAATAAATTAGAAAAGTTGCTAACCTACCTTGATTGAAATATTATTAGAAAAATTACATTTTAAAAACTTCATTCATAATATCATAATAAAAGAACTACTTACAATGTATATATATATATATATATATATATATATATATATATATATATATGAAGTTAATATATTACTATGTGAGTAATTTTATCCACCATTAAGTGCAATAATTTTACCTTGAGTGATGAGGCACCTTTCGGTCGTTGACCATTTTTCTTCGAAAAAATCAGTGATTCGACAATGGTCAACGACCGAAAGGTGCCTCATCACTCAAGGTAAAATTATTGCACTTAATGGTGGATAAAATTACTCACATAGTAATATATTAACTTCATAAAGTCAGTGCAACGGAAAAACAATGGATAATGTTAAATATCAAGAATATATATATATATATATATATATATATATATATATATATATATATTTCTTTATTTATTATTTGTAACTATAAATACAAATAAACTCAAATAAAATTTTTCTTTGTTGATTTAAGTAGAAATCGACTTTTTCATATTTTTTTATATTACCTGATAAATTTGACATACAAACAATTTCTGAAATGAGTAATAAACAAATAATGATTTTAAATAAATTTGAGGCATACAGATGTTTTAACGATGTGTAATTGAAAATGCTAGCAATAACCAGTGAACTCTTTAGACAAATGTGTTAATTATGTTGATTTGTGTATGAAAGCGGTTTGATTTACACACACACACTGCGATGGTGGAAATTGGTCGCAAGGGTCGTTGCAAGGGTAAATGGATTAACATAAAAAGATTTAAATATTGTATAACATTGTTCGAAACTGTCAGACAAGCAAAGCCATCTGAAAGGGGTAAGGGAATTAGCGTTGGTATTAAAAATGAATATTTGTAACGAGGAAACTGTTAAAATCATCCTAGAGTTACGATTGACAATTTAAAAGATGCAGGAGAGCAAAAGAAACAAAAAATCAAGAACAGCAAAAATCCAGAAAACGCAACGGTAAAGAGTTATTCAGCCAGAAAGGAAAACAGTTAAAATATCAACCCGTTTATTGATTGATTTTCCCATAAGCCAAAAGTACAAAGAACATGCGTGCGCATCTAGGAAAGTAGCAATACATCACTTGTTGAACACCTGATTGGTGAAATGCAGCGAGGGAAGCCGTGACCTGGAGGGGATTCCTACGGGAAAACGGGGAAGCAAGGTGTCCCCAAGCTAGCTGATTTTTGCATATGAAAGTGTAAGCATCGCAAATTAAGCTGCGGCTCAGACAATAAATTTTTCAAGTACAGTTGTTTAATCAATAGAATGTCCGGCTAGATCCAAACGAGCCCCGCTGCGATGTAGGGACATGATGTTTCTGGAACCCTTTCAGTGGACATGTTCCCCGAAAGCGGTCTCCAAAGTAAAATCGTTGTGTAGCGTCAGCAAGTGTGTTCGAGTGTTTCCGAGCTAAAAGAAAATCTAAAAGTTACTCAGTGCGTGTAACAAAAAGGGACAGTGCTTCATAATGTTATAAAATTAATATGGAAAATTATTAAATAACGAAATCAGCTTTTAAAATAACAGTCTAAAATTTAAAGTAGTATTGTGAAAAGCTTTGTCTATTTTGAACAGTAATTTCAAATTTCCAAATTAAAAATAGTACAATTTTATAATAGTAATTTGAAGAAGTCTAAAAATTAAAATCGTAAGAGTGATAGGATGTTTATAGCGAGAGCAAGCGAATAGAGCAAGATCTGTAATTCCAAACAAAGAGAAACTGACTTCAAGATGGCGTTCCAAGGGATCCAAAGCTGTCTGGACAACAAGGGGCGCATTGGTCTAGCAAGGAAGGCGTTCCATCAAGCCGGCCGCACCATGACGAAGCAGCTCACGGAGAGAAGGGGTGACACCAGCCTACACAAAGCAAAACGAAGTCAAAAGGAAATTTAAGGTCAGATCTAACTATTTAACTCTTTGCAAATAAGCTAAATTTTGATTTGAAAAGATTTAAAGGGGAAAGTGTAAATTAAATCAAATTAATTTAAAAAACTTAGATGCCAAATTTTGAAATTAAACAGAAAGAGCAGGTGGCTTTATTTAAGAGTGGAGGATTACAGTCATGAGAAGTAGGAGAAAGTCACAAGATGGCTACAGCCTTATAAGTAACTCAAATAATTTGAATTATATGAAAAATAAGTTAAACGAAATTTTGAATTTAGGAGTTTAGAAATTGTTAAAAATTAACTGTAAGTGACTCAAATTAAGATGTTAAAATTGTTTATGGAGTCAAAATTTATAGGGTGTAGAGATAAAGCGGTTAAATAAATTATTCAAAATTTAATATGTAATGGCCAAAGGTCGTTAAACAAAATGGCTGCAGTATATGTAAATCCTTCTGTCCATATGACTTGAAGGTCAAATATTATCTGAAAATAAATCATAACAGTTGTGTTGTTTTTGGTAAAAGTAATTGAGATAAATTTTGTTTTAAAAATAAAAAGGGTTACAATTTTAATTAAAGAAAATTAATTGAAGGGAGTTTTTGTTTTAATAAAAGGGGTTACATTTTAATTAAAGTAAATTCATTGAGATAAATTTTGTTTTAAAAATATAAAGGGTTACAATTTTAATTAAAGAAAATTAATTGAAGGAATTTTTTGTTTTAATAAAAGGGGTTACATTACTAATTAAAGAAAATTAATTGAAATAAAATTTTGTTTAAATAAAAAGGGTTGTAAGTTTGATTAACATTAAATTAAAATATAGTAAATAAAAAAGAAAAGGATTGAAGTGTTACAAGAAATGTTTTAAATAAGGTTTTTTATGTTGGGGTTAATTAGTACATTATAAAACAATGGATGAGTAAACAAACATCAATAATAGGGATTTTAAAACATTCTGTTGGTCTAGCTAAAACATAAACTAGATAAATTATATCCATGTTAACTGTAAGGCTTATTTTAGTCAAATTATAAATTGTGTTTAGAATAAAGAAATTTCATTGCATTTAGTAGTAAGAAAAATTTAATAGATAAAATTTGCAAGTATTTATAAATCAAATTTTCTGATTTCAAGTTTTAAAAATTTTCTTTTAGTAAATGTTTTGATGATTTTTTAGTAAATGTTTTGATGTTAATCAGTAAATATTTTGATATTTTGTAGTAAATATAATTTTCTTTCAGAAAATGTTCTGATATTAATCAGTAAGGGTTTTGATAATTTTTCAGTAAATGTTTTGATATTTTGTAGTAAATATGATTTTCCTCCAGTAAGGGTTTTTATAATTAATCAGTAAATGTTTTGATGTTAATTAGTAAATGTTTTGGTACTTTTTAGTAAATGTAATTTTCTTTCAGAAAATGTTCTGATATTTTTCAGTAAATGTTTTTATGTTAAACAGTAAGTGTTTTAAGGTTATTCAGTAAATTAAAAGTAACTTGTTCAGATAAAAGGAAGACAAAGGAAGTTGATTCTGAAATTTAAAGATCAAATAAATTTGAAATTGATAAATGAAATATTCTAGCAAATAAATGTTTCTATATTATCTTGTCATAAATAGGCTGTTTTGTCATAACTTTAACTCAGTGATTATAAGATAAAGATTAGGGATATATTCGGAATGTATTGAAGAGTAAAAATTTGCCATAAGTAAAAAGATTTAAAAGGGAAACTCGTAGTAATTATTTGATAGTTTATACATGGAAAGTTTAATGAATTTAAATTAAAAACAGAAAACAAAAGATTCAAAGTTCAAATAACTGGAGAAATTCAAATAAAAGTAAATTAAGTAGTTTTAATATTTGGGAGATTCCAATAAGAGAAAGAGAGGTTAAATAGATGTTGAAAAACAAATATGTGACCGGAAGGGTTAAATGTAAACAAAAAGTATGGTCAAAATAATCTGGTGAATTTTTACGCTTCTTTATGTTGTATTGTGAGGTTAACAAACCTTATAAATTTTATGCTTAATTGGAAATTTCAGGTTAAATAAACAAGTATTGTGTTTTTTAAAAGTAATTAAAATATTAGAAAATTTTAGTTAAATGTGAAATAAATGCATACTGTGCTATGCATAGAAAAATAATTCTTTACAAAATTAAAAAATAAAACATTTTTTAACTAACTTGCAAACAAAAGAGAGTTTATTTCTTTAAACAAATTTCTTACACTCTCCTGAAATCGCAATGGTCATTTTGCCGATAAGATGCCTTTGACAAGAACTCCTTCCCTGGGAAAACATAACCAAAAAGGGTTAAATCCCCAGCAAGTTAAGTTTTTTGAAAATTTAAGTCCAGTGACTGGTTCTCTGGCAGATTTTGACAAGCACTGAACAGAGTTCATAGCTACGGCTAGGAGCGGCTCGTTTCAAAATTCTTACTCTGCAGCGGACGCGAGTGCAGGGCTGTGCTTAGGAGTTGGTCAACGTAAGGGTTGACGGCTGGGTAAGTGAGCATGTGGTCCAAGGGCGCTTGCGCCCGGCGGCCGTTGCAACACATACACACACACACATATGCACAATTTAGAACTTACATGTCCTTGGTAGCATCCTTGACACACAACCACTCTTTATTATGGTCTTAAAGAAGGATCTGATCACTATATCCCACATATGACTAAGGAAGGAAACAACCATGACTTGCAAGGATTACCTTATATAGACTTTCAGGCTCTAAGTGTTTGTAAGTTTACAGTAAATGTGAGTGGTATTTACATATCATCAGTTTTGTTGCATGAGAGATTTAGAGATTTGAGAGAAAGTCTGCTATGCGCAGATTGACCTAGATTGTTTCTGAACATCTTTTTTTTGCAATCATAAGTGTAAGAAATAATTCAAATTTGTGTCACTGATGGTCCTGGTCTTGAAATCATTTCAAATACAATCTCTACCATCACTCTCTCATATACTTATTTTTAAAGTTGTTGTGTCACTTGTATCAAGTTAAATACTATGTCACATTGGCCTATAGTTCCTTTTTTAACTTTGGTTTCATTAAAAATAAAACAGTAGATTAAAATTTTAATGAATGCAGCAAAAACAAAATTGTTCACAATTTTTAAATGTTTTATAAAAACATTCAATTTAAAAACAATAGTCTAGTTAAATTGTCTTTAGATAATAGTCAATAATTGATATATGAAGACTGACTACATCAATAAAATATTAAATTTTACAGAAGTTGGTTAAATGTTGTTTAGGTATACAGTAAATTGACTTTTGTAAGTTTAGAAAATTTTACTTACTCTTTGAGATCAAATTAATATTTTCCTCCTAACTTACTCAAACTACTTATTAAACCATCCTGAGTTTTAGGCATAAATTGTATCTTAAAAATATCGTTTCTCTGTAAAAAAAAACTCAAAAAAAGGTTAAAGAACTAATTCTAGAAAAGGACTGCAGACCGAGTCTCTACCCCTACTATTGCAGTGTCTATTATTAATTTACCATAATTATTCAGTATTTAATAAGATTTGGCATTTGTTGTAATTCTAATGACGGATGATTCTAGTGCTGGCTAAGTCTCTTGTTAAAAAATGAGACTTGAACTTGTAAGATTCACTTTCTGACTCTCACCCTATCTCCACCTTTTATATTTGACTTCCATTACACTCAGAAGTCATTCAACAATTTGGGTTATATAAATTATATATAGACAAATCAACACACCCTCACCACACACAAACACATATTTATCAAATCAAAAAGAAATAAAACATCTACAAATTTATAAATATAACAAACATTTAAAGAAGAAATTAATAACAATCCTATATTGACAAGTAATTAATTTAACATAAATGAAATTCAATGCTCCTAAAAATAAATAAATACAGTGAAAACCAAGGACAATATAATATGATATATTTATTAGAATGTATTTGCCTACTATACACAAACTTTAGTATATTTAAAAATGAAGTAAGATTTTTACTAGGAAATATAAAAGCAATAATTTATGTAGAAGTATTAAGCTGTCAATGGAGTGAATCAGTTTTGTTATTAAATAAAATAATTTAAAAATTACATTTAAAACAAATTATTGTATAAATAATAGATTCCTTTTTTTAAACCACTGTTATAAATTAGGAGTAGGTATGCAATATGAAATATATCCGTATATTGGAGCCATATGTTTACAAGTTTTGTAGTTATAAATAATTTTTTTTTTGAAATTTCTAACCACACATGTTTTTTTATGAAATCACTGTAGTATACAATACTGTGAGAGCCAAACTGCCCACCATTTAAATTACAAAAATTTTGAAATATATCTAAATCTTAAAGGGAAGAAGAAGAAAATGATATGGTATAACTAATTATGAATACATTTAAACTCATTAAATAAAATTCTCATATATAGAAGAGTTGCGCTTCATTTAAACATACAGATTTATTCATTATATTTGAGACTATTATATTACAATAGGACTTTTACATTGCATGCAAATTACCAAAGTTTGATACAATGTACAATTAATTAAATTTTAACTAGAATTAATTAAACAGGTCAGAATGCTTGACTAAAACCATCAACTCACTGAAATTTTACAGCATATATTTCATTCTGTGTCTAAACTGGGCTGCCAGCACCTAGCTGCTCTTGTAGTTATGTGTTACCAGTGCATACTATGACTTGTTGCCTATGATCATATAGGCCGACTGTTGTGTTCTATTTATATTATGTGTTTTGTTGTTTTGTAGTATTTGTGTAATATATTATTATGTATAATATCTATTATATTTAAAAATTTTGCTCTATTGTTCTGTTGCTTTTGATTATAACTGTTAAAAAGGCATAAATTTTCAAAATATATAAATATCACAAAACTCAATTTCAATGCAGTTTAAACAGCAAAATACTATCGATCCCAATCCGTTACAATTTTCGAATACATAATACAGCAACAATTTACCAGATATATACGTGACTATTAAAATCAACTAATGCAATTTTTATATCCATTAAACATAACACAAAATTATTGAGAAATATGTCTACTTAAAATTTTCAATATGTTAGTGGTTTTAGTGAAGTATTTTAATCATTAAATAAATTTTAAACACAAATTATATAAGATGTTTAGAATAGATTTAAGATAGAAGTTAAAATTGCATTTACAATAGTTACAGAATACATTTCTTTTACTATTTAAATAATTTCTTCTAATCTACTCACAACACTTGAATAATAAACTTTGATACACATTTTCTTTACTTGCAAATACTGCTAGGAAACACTAGAGTTTCTAACTATGCAAATGTGACAAAACCCTCACTTGCAATCACAGCTAAGTTCATACTTTCTTTTGCTCAGTCTTCAGTTTGACTACCTTTATATTTGTGCTATTTTGTTTTCCTTCTAAAGTTACTAATGTCATAGATCTCAACATACTATAGTGTTCAAGACCTCAATGTTTCATTTCATTTCTCAGAAATGTTATTTACATTTCTTTCTATCTCACACGCGCACACACAAACACACACACACACGCAGACAAAAAAGTAGATGTAATCCAAGGCATTACTGTGGATAGTAAAAAGAACTTATTAGAATGAATTTAGTTTAATTTATTTCTTTTCAATACATACATTATAAATGCACACTTACCACTTAACAATAATTAAAAGATTGACTTGATTTCCTTTTGTACATTTAGTTTAATTTTTCGAAGAAACAAATAAACTGTGAATCAACATGATTGTTATGTTAAGGAGAATCCAGATGATTATTTGCTTGATCTGGATGTATATTAATAATATGTGTAGTTAAATTAGATTTTCGTTTTGTTACATGCAGGCAAAATGGGCAAGGAAATTGAGGTAAAATGCCACATTCATATTTATTATGCCGCCATAGAGAGCGATACTGTGCGTAGTGTTTGTTGCAACGATTACACGTAAAGACTTGACCATTAGGGTTGTTAATATTTCTGGTTTTTGTTGTACTCTCTGAAAAAGAAATATTAGATGCTAAATTACATATGTGTAGTTGCAAAAAAAATAATTTAGTAAAAACAAAATCAATAAAAAAATTTTTTCTACTTACCGAAAATCTTCAATATTCAATAAGAACATTTATTTGACTTTATAATTATGTTTTAATAATCATTTTCGATGTAGCTTAATGTTAACTAAAATCCTACATAACGTTTTCTAAATATTTACAAATTACCTCACTCTAAAAAATTATAATCCAACAGCATTCTCTCCTAAAATAATCCTACATGTCATTTTAAAAATAAAAAAAAGTATTGAACCCTATATCTGGCCAGCTGATGTTTGATCATTTGAAAAGAAATTCCGTAATTCAAATATTTTATTGGTTGTCGAATTTGTCATTTATAGGTCAAAAGTACAATATTTTTTTCATATGTTAAATACAAAGAGCCAGAAACTAAGAATGTGATATCAAACTTTTATTTTTATGTATACAACATTAATTTTGAAGCTCTGTGCGTATTCGCCTTAAGTATTTTAATTATTGTGAATATATTTAATGTAATACAGTAAAACATTATCTACTTGATACTTCTGTCAAATTCAACCAATAAAAAATCAGTAAAGAAGTAAAAAAAATACTGTAAACACAATTTTAGCAACAGTAAAAAATAAAATAATTTCAGAAACATGGTACTAAACTCTGTAACCAAAATGAAACTGTAGTTAGTAGGAAATATAAATACATCACACAGATTCTTACTAAATTAAATGTAAATTTCAATATATTATTTTCCTCTACACAAAAGTTTTATGTTATCTTGTACACAATTTTTTATTTTAAGAAAACTTGAAATTTTCTTTAATTAAAATGAAGACATTGAAACCAAACATTTTACAAAATATGTTTATTAGTAAGATTTTACTTACACTGTAAGTAATAATAGACCCACAGTTTAAGGTAAACGACTTACGTGGACAACTAGGACTGGACCCCACTCCAGCCTGTTTTAAGAAATGAAAAAATAAAGCTTCATGCTTTATTGTACACTTATATGTACAACTATCATAGAAAAAAAAAGAATTATCACTAAACAATTAAATAATATGTGTGTTGTATTATTTTTACAAGTGTGTTACTTTCTCAGTCTTCATTAAAGACAGGTTTTTGAAAATTTATTATAGTAGTAGACACTTGAATAATCATATTGAAATATAGGTCTAAGAGTCACAATTATTATTATTATTATTTTAGCTCAGTCATGAATTTAAAGGGATCAATTAAAATAAGTTCCAATGGAGGGCCATTAGAATTCTCTTCACTTCAGAGGGGAAGGCATTTTAAACAATGCCCCTGACTAAAAATTTCTGTTTGTCCCACTGAATTTAGGCAAATATCATGTATTAATATAGTCAAAGAGTATAGGCGTAAACTAGCAGCAGATACAATACAAAAATCTATATGGCTTCATTTATGCTTACTTTGGCAGTTCATACTTACTAACTGGCTAAAACTGACCTGTACTCAATACTTTAAATTTCAAAGACTGAATAATCTGAATAGTGTTTCCATGTCTAACCACACGAGGTTGCCTTTATTTAATACCAATACACAGTCTAGGTAAAACTGTTTATGTTGCTTTTGAGCTTTTATTATTTTGGAACCCATGAATAATAATTATATTAAATATTAAAATTTACACGAGAAAAGAATTGATACTTGGGATTTGTTTTTAAATATGTATTATTATAATTACAATACGATTCAATTACAATTAATACAATACAATATTACAATTACAATACAATCAATATGTATTGACATTATACTCAAGCTATAATAAGAAAAAATAATTACTATAGAATTATAAATGATATTTTAAAAATCCTTTAAATACCTGACCAAAACTACTACCTTACTTTCCTCAACACATCTTTCTCCCAAATTCAATACAATGTTCAATGTTATGCGGCATTAACTGACCGGTATGTAAATGATACAATGGTTTCAAATGATTTTAAATCTTAAGACCAGAAATAAAATAATAAATCATAATCAATCACTCTTGTATAGTATAATATAGCAAGATTTTCTGTTAGAGGGGGAACATAAACTTTATCTTTAATGAAATCTCAAAAGAAAACAGGTGTCAGGTTGAGGGTGGCTAAGCAATTGGCCCTGCAAGCACACCCAATCCAACAACCTATGAAGTGACCATTTAGGAAATCCTGAATTTTTGTGAGGAAATGAGGTGGATCCCTATAGCTGGTTATAGAAAGATGCGTCTGTTGTTGTTGTTCTTCATCAACTTGAAAAAATTCAAAACGTTTCCCATCATATCAAGATACACAATACCATTGACATCTCTCTCTATAATGAAAGCAGGCCTTTACATTTTACATACACAGATCGCATTCACTTTCAGGCTACATATTCTACAATTGTTGATGTTTAACTTGCTACTGATATGAAACGTAGACCCCTCACTGAAGTTAATAAAGTTCAGAATCATCTCACCTAATCTAACATTACAGCAAAGAATTCTTAACAAGCAAATCTATATAATTCAGTAATTTGTTGTATCATTGTAAGCCTGTATGAATTCAAGTGTAAACGTTATGTAGGAATTACTGAACTATCTTTTGTGGATTCCAGTCTTGCCCGAAGCCCACCATGTGATTTTTGTTTCATAGCTTTTTCTAACCTGATTTGTAGCATCAGTACTTACATGCAGGCGACCTTCTGAATCCAAATTACAAACAGAACAACCTGTCTCAACAGCATTTTTGTGCCAAGTGAAAATTTTAGACGTGCTAGGAGGGTCTATTCGAATTTGGTATAAAGTTTACACTTAACACTTGTTATTGAATTTGTTTCACAAAAAAAAATTAATAAAAAATGAGCATATTATGTAACAGTAAAAGTAGATGTTTCAACGACAGCAGTTCTGGCATTAGCTGTTATAGGATTCGGCTCTACAGCACTATATGACCCAAGCGAGAAGTGTTTAAATAAAAATTAACATATGTACCAATTCTGTAAGTCATGTCTATAAAATTTTATATAATTTAATAGTTATAAAGTCCTTTTTGGACAGTGAGTGAGTTAACATATATGTGTTTTGATACATAATAACAGTTCTACCAATTTTGTAACTCCATTTAAAACATTAAAAAAATCAAAGTTATAGGGTATTTAGCTCACCTGCATATTCCAAAATTTTGTTTTGTTGATATTATTTTTTTTGTTTTTAAAAAATAACATTTAGAAGAGAAATTGTTGGAATATATAAATATTACCAAACATAAACAAAACAAACCTCCAATTCCAATTCAATTTTTTTTTTTATCATAATATTTAATACATGAGAAATTAACCAGAGATACATGTCATTGTTTAAAACAACTACTTTAATTTTGTATTATAGCACTAAACAATGCATTGAATTACTGAGAAAAAATCCTTATTATATATTTGAATGTGATAGAAGTTTTAGTCAAATATTTCAGTTACAAAAGTAGTAAATTCTAAATAAATCACAAGATACACCAGTCATACCCAGTAGGGTTCTAAGGTCAACTACTTGTGTAGTCTACTCCACACACAACATTCTCAATAAATAATTTAAACTCAACAACAAAATCAATGACATTTATAACGCCGCTGGAGTTTACAAACTAACTTGCAGCTCGTGCCCCAGTTTTTACATATGCCAGACAGGGAGGTTTTACGTACCTTAGAGAGATGACTTTGTATCTTCATATGTTCTTACCTTTATTGAGAACCTTTTTCCATCTTCTCCACGTCCTTTTTCGCCTTCATTTCAAAACTCTCGGTTTTCTGAAGTTAATACTAATAATAATAAACAGCTCAATGTTTCATGTCACCTCTTAGCAAATATTGATTTCATTCTCACTTCAACACACACACTTACACACACACACACACACACACACACACACACAAACACGAACACGCACACATACAACCCCTCCCACACACAATCATACACATGCATGTAATCATCAGACAATGCCCTAGTTATTAAAAAGTACATAATTATTAGAGTTTTAAAACCGAATCAATACCACAAATTGTTTCCTTAAATATTTTTTGGGTACTCATGCTCGATTCAACACTTAATAAAAGAATAATTTGTTTTACTTTAAAATAGTATATTTTATTTAATAGAGAAACAAAATATTTATAAATTAAGATGATTTTATGAAACAACATTATTTTATTTTATGGAGGAGCTTGATGACTTAGTGCTTGATCTGGATGCATTTTAACAATATGTGTCATTAAATTAGACTTTCGTTTTGTTATATGTTGACAAAAGGGGCAAGGAAATTGAGGTAAGATGCCACATTCATATTTATTGTGTCTCCATAGATTGCGTTCCTGTGCATAGTGTTTTTTGCAACGACTGCATGTATAAACTCTGACCATTTCCTTTGTTGACCAACTTATATTACTTTGTTGACCATTTGATTTCTTAAAATAGATAGTTTTAGTTGAATTTTCTGAAAAAAGAAATGTTAGATCCTGAATTAGATGCATTATTAAATAGAAAAAATAAATATACAAAAATATAAGTAGAATTTTGTTTCTACTTACCACAGATTTCTGGCATTTATTCTCGAACCTCATTCCTAAATATGTATAAAATCACCATACTTTAAAGTTATTCTAATTTTTGTTTGAATAATATAATCATTTTAAAATACAACACAAAAATTTTCAAGTTTTAAAAATGTTTTCAGTGTTTATAAATAATACAGAATACTTAAGTAGTCTCTATAACAATATTAATTTTCCAGAGATTTCTTTTGAAAGAATACAGGCTCTTTGCTTCATACTACAGCAAGTTTGTTTATAATTACAAATATGAAATGTTTAAAAAGTGTTTTCTTAAAAATAAACATTAGAGAAACCGCTCATTACTGCCAAAATAAGCAAAAACACATTATATGTAGTTCTAATAGTTTTTTAGAACCACAGTAACTCTCTATTCACTTTTTGTTTTCTTTAACATTTTTTTAAGAAACATTATAAATAACTTTTATTTTTAGTATTTAAGAAATATAAAGTTTATTTATACAAAATCTATGTTGGCGTGGCATCACCTGTCTTGATTAATTTTAACCATAATAAATAATAATTTAATTTGTAAAATTGATTTTGTGGTTTTTTATGTTTTGGAACTCATATTTTTAATGATCTAAAATAGTAAAATCTTTAGATTACAAAACAAACTAAAAAATTGCTACAAAATGAAATAAAAGTTATTTTCCCTCCTATGGATTTTGGTTCTTAGGATGTTGCTACAAATGTACTACAAACTTTCGCCGTGAGAGTGACCTTCCCAAAGTGTCAATCAAATTAATGGTGTGGTGTAGTAATGAACATGGCAGACATATATATATATATATAGTGTGTGTGTGTGTGTGTGTGTGTGTGTGGAAAGAGATCTACTTAATATACTATAATTCAGAAACTAATCTTATAGTAATTTTATTTTAATTTGGCAACTTGTACATGTTTTCAGATTTTGCTGATATTGCAAATTCACTATAATCATATAAGCAAATATTATTCTAAAATTTTATGAATTCTGTATGATGGACCCTTTTAGTTTATAATTTTTTTAGAAAATTGATCTTATAATAAATTGAACAATATTTTTTCTAAATATTGAACAGCTACATAGATCGAACTTATTGTGGCCTTATTTAAAAGTAATCTAGTAATTACTCAAACTAAAAATCAATATAGTAGTCAGTATGTTTCTAATGGCAATTTCTAAAAAATGCAATTATAATTGAAAAAAATACACGATCATATTTCTTTTAAGACCAAATATTAAAAGAAACCTTGCTGAAAGAGGAAAATGTTATTTGTAATCAAACAAACACTGCTTAGTAATTTGATATAAATAAGTTTAATTGGTTTTAAACTGATGATTACTTACATAAATAATAACAGTAATTAGAAATAAAATTTGCTTAAACTTCAATAAAAACTCATTTACTTATTCAATTAGAACACTTTTTATACAAAACGTGAAAATTTGTTTATGAGGTTTTAACACTTTACAAACATAAGAATATTTTTTTATAAATTACACTTTGTTCCACATTACCATAACAATGGTTAGTTTAATAACCGATTTGAAATTGAGTTAAACTGCTTTTACCTGATAACAATCTTCAGCTTAAGAGGTTGAACTTATTAACATCATAATTTTTTTATAAACAATATAAGGTCCCCATGACAGACAACAAGCATGCCTATTTTCTTATCAAGGCAAAATAGCTTTAACCTATTATTGGGCACACATGAGCAATGTAAGACTTGGCTCATTACTAATTCCATAAATCATAAATAATAATTCCATAATAAATCTGGCATAAACTACTCTATAGTTCCCTGCTAAAATTGCAAACCAGTATTTTTAATTCTAAAAATTGCATTCATTATATTGACTTGCCTTTTGCACTATGGAAAGCTGCCAGTGTAAAATTTATGAAACTCACAATACAGATTCATTCAGCAATGAATTTGTTGCATTTTTTATATTAATAGCTGGAAACATGTGTGTGGACCTTTTCAAGAAAAGTAACAGACACACATAAACACACTAATACGTTTTCTAGCTGAAGAATATATAAAGAATTACCTTTTATTCAGTGTTTTCATTGTCATCCAAGTGAACATTCAATGGTTGCAGCAAAAAAAATGTTCGATAAAAGGCAATTCCTTGCATATTAATGGGCTCACTTGAATGACTGTAAACTTAAATCCAGGAAAACTTCTAATAATTTAACAATACACAACACTTCTTAGTCATACAGGTCTTAGTTCAGTATTTATTAACAACTGTGTTACATGAATTATCAGGAACACTTGTATTGTTATAAATATTTTATAACAAATGTTAGGTCAATTTTGTTTCAGTATTGAAAAAGTGTCTTATAATATTCACATAACCATGAGCAAAAACAACAAATAAAAAGTAATTACAAAAATATTTTTAGAAAAAAAATTCTTCAACCCCTGAACATATTCTTAATTATAAATGTTTTAATTAAAAGTTGAAAAATAAAACAAGGATAATCCTGAAATATAAATTTTATTTTTGTATTTGATTTTTTTTTGTATAGTAAACAAAATTCATGAATTAGTGTTTGAAAAGCCATACAAATATATTCAACGAAAATTCATATAAACTTCTTCATACATCCTTTCCATATAATAGACCTAGATGTAAGACATATATAATACCCCTCCCAACAAATAGTTTCAATATTCTAATAACCAAAATAAACTTCCAGATCATACTTGTACATTAAAATGTATATTAGTAACTGCTATGTAAATTTTGATCATTGCAGTACTCAGCTGTAACCATATGGATGGAACACCTCAACATTCTGCTAGTTACATCACCTCTTTTGATGACGGCTATACCACAAATATAATTAAAGAGGTAGCAACTAAGTAGATGGGAGTAATCATGTCTGTGGTACACCAAATCTAGAGAGCTCCATAACCTCGATATCAGATAACTCCATCCACTTTCCTTTTGAAAGGTTTTTAATATTTTTCAACAAAAATTTATAGTAAGCTAATGATAAATATCTATAAGTTTATACAAACAGTATGTACCTTTTTAAACTATATATCTGTGACTCAATTAAATTTCTCTATGAGGGACAAAGGATATATTGTGTAGGAAATAAATATTATTTTAGCGTTTTAGCGTTCATGTCTGTCTATTTTAAAATGGAAAGTATGTCAGTCTCCTACCTAGCCCAAAATCTCATAAATCTTGTATTTACTTGAAAAATATTGGGGGGAGGGGAATAACGTATTGAAGTAAAAGCTGTTTGAAATATGTATACAAAATGAATTTTAATTGATTATAGGTTCACAATATCATTTCATCACTTCCCCAAAAATGACCTGTTTCATTATATAATCATATGCCGATGAGCATGCCTTTTCTCTACAATTGTAATATATATTATGTTTTGTTTGTCTTAGAGGCCATGGAGAACACCTCTCAAGTAGGCAAAGCCGATTTACTGATCTTCAAAGAGCACTAGAGGTTGCAGATAACTTTTATTTGCTACGTTTCTTCATCCTTGGAAATACTGTATTTAACAAGAAATGTAACATTTCACAAAATAAACTTCCTATAGTTGCTAACATTTTATACAAACATTATTTATTAATTGATAAAATAATTAAAATTTAATTGCTAACATCTTCTATTAAAACACTTTCAGATATTGCTTTTATGATTAAGGACTATATGGGAAAGTGAGAAATAAATTACGAAACACAAATTTTATTATGATCATTTTGATGAAGTGCTTGATCAGGATGGACGTTTACAATATGTGCCTTTAAATTAGATTTCCGTTTAGTTGAATGTGGGCAAAAGGGGCATGGGAATTGAGGTAGGATTCCACATTCATATCTACTATGCCGCCAAAGAGAGCAGTATTGGGCGTAGTGTTTGTTGCAACGATTACATCTAAAAACCTGCCCATCTGCACCGTTACCATTTCTAATTGGCATTGCCCATTCTGAAAAAGAAATAGCAGATTATGAATTAGATACATTTTACACACACACACACACACACACACACACACACACACACACACACACACACACACACACACACACACACACACACACACACACACACCCACACACACATACACACACACACACACATACATACACACACACACAACATCAAATATACAAGCTAAAACTTCATTTTAAAATATACAAATCCGTCTTAAAATTTGAAGTTTAAGATACAAAATTATTTAACATAATAAATACCAGATGTCTGTAAAATTTCTATTTATTTTCCAAATGAATATTATTCACCCCAAAAGTTTTTTTTAGTTATTATAGAATTTTAAATTAAAATAGTTTTATAAGTTATTAGAACATAAATTTTAAGAATTAAAAACTGTATTGAGTTGAAATATTTACTATACAAAACATGAGAATACTTTACACAAAGTTATTTGTGCAGAAAACTCAAGGCTTGAAAAAAATATAACTGAAAGCATTGTTTATATGCAAGTAAGCTTCACATACAGGTACATCAGGTAGTTGTCATATACACTCTGGGAATAGCTAAATCTTAAACAGAAATTATACCTTAAATACAAGTATTTATTGCAGATCAAGAAGCCAATGACTTTGAGGTAAACATTTTACCAGGTAATGTAAACTTTATACCTTTTGTTTTGTTTTTCAGATTAATGTTGTTGTTTTACATAGTTAATATACATATATGTACTCAATTATTATTTTTTTATATAAATGAAGGACTTTTTTTCAGTTTTCATTATCAAAGTAAAGTCATCTCTTACATAAAATAAACATGCCACACTATATATTTTAAAGCTAAAACATATTAAAGTCGCTTGTTGTAATCATTTTGAATTCACTGATTAAACTATAATTAAAAGATACTTAACTAAGTGAATACATAAGGGCTTACTTGCTGACGCGTTTGTAAAAGGAACAATTAATTGTTTTGAAACGTGTCACCAAATAAGCCCTTGCGTATTCACTTAGTCAAATATCTTTTAATTATAGTAAAACATATTTACAACTAAAACTCTTCACTGAAATGAAATTTTATCCGTTTGTTAAAAAAATAGGGAAAATATATAATTAGATGATGAGATTGGGTGCTACTCAGGTGCACACTAGCATACAATATTGTAAAAATATACCAGTAGTAGGTTAGCCAATTAGGCAAAATAAAATATCCTGATCTTGTTATAATGTTTGAATTGGGTCGACATATTAGCCAACACAATCTAGTCGAGAAATAAGGACTGCTATTATAATACATCTGTTATTATCATATACCTCACCCACAAGTCACTGCCGCATCTCGCCATAAAGTCCGGAATGAGTCAGACTTGTGTATCTACCTCAATGGGTTAAGAAAATGTAGCAGACACTATTAAACACTAAGAATGTACAAAACAAAATATTACAATGAGTGTCAAACAGGATATTTGAAAATTTGTGGTCTAAATATGTGAATGTGGTATTCCCAAAACAACCTAATAAAAAATAATAACTTTAAATCTATATTAAAAAACATTACAAGCATTATGCATGCAGCAAACGTGCCAAATAACCCAAATCTCACAAACATATTTTTAAAAACATGACTTCCAAATAATTTATGTTTCAACAGTCAACATGTATTCACCATTGACGGGTGAAACCTCAACAAGTATCTATGAGTGTTCACCCGTCACTGATGATGCAGGCGCGTATCCAAGGGGGGGCGAGGGAGCGATCGCCCTCCCAACCCTCAAGAGCTTTGGGTTAAAAATCGACAATATATTATTAAATTAGGACTTTCTATTAAATTAGACTTTTACTTAAGTTAATTCGTTTTTTATTGTAAATAAAAAATAAAATTTTAATTTTTAATTTGAAAATGTGACGCGTTCCCTCGGCATACCCTCGTAAACGTCTAAACGTTTTAACAACAGATAGCGCTAGTGAAGCTTAGTCTCGAACATATGATTTTCAATACATAATTTTGCAAGCGTAATATTCGCAGTTGGAAGAATAACTACTTATATTAATTAATAAACCATTTTTATAATAATAGCTTATTTTGAAATTAATAATATTGTCTAGCCATAAGTGTTATCGAAACTGGAATAATTATTTATTAAAAAGTCTAATTTGTCTACGAATCTTTATCACGTTACCGATTTCTAACGCAAGCGTAGAAATAACTTTTTCTGTTCTATGTTTTTACATACACACACGCGCACGCCTACACACACACACACATATATATATTATACATTTTGAAAATAACAAATGAGAAATTGGCTAGATTAAAATTGAAACTAATTTTAGGTAAAAGCCTAGAAAGGTTGTAAAATGTAAACAAGATATTTGAACTGTAAAATGCATTAGGAAATTTGTTATATCAAATAACCTAACAAATAAAATTAAAACAAGATAAACTATTAATAATTATATTTAAACAAAATCGTAAACTTTATTAACATAGGGAATAAGTAATTACTTGAGAGATAGAAGGTGAAAAACGGTTGTAAACAATGAATTGAAAGGTTATGCTTGTAAACATCCAGCTCAAAACACACACATTTCGGAATTATTACAAAAGTAAAACGAAAAAAACACTGCACACACAAATAATAGTAATTAAATAAACACTGGAAGGTTTGTTAAGGATTGGAAAATTGTATCAGTATGTTGACCAAATTAAAATGCGATTGTAAACAATCTCGTTGTTGCATCAGATCTGGAACCAAGAAGTAGGTCAGTGTACAGTCGACTCTAGTCGAAAAAATCGAACTAAATTACATAGAAGATGAAAGTTGGAAAAGGAATTATCGCCATCTTTTAAAACATTTTTTAAAAGAAATAGGATGTGTTAGTAGAGCGTGGGGACGCCAAGCTAGTGGACCTTCTCTGAGAAGTCAAAATTCCATTTGAAAAATTTCATCAAAATTATACAGATTTGTGAAGAAACTTGGGCAATTTAAAACAAGGATAAGTGAATTTAAAGCTATAATACAGTATTAATATAATTTGAAGTAACTAAAAGGAATTTAAGTGTATTAAATATAAAATTTAAAGAGAACTGAATCTTACGTGAACAAGCAGCCTATCTTCGATAAAATTGATAAGTATATAGCGCTATACAAATAAACTTTAGTGAACTTTTAAAATCATAAGAAAATTTAAAATTGTACATTATTAGAATATCTTGAGATTAGATAATAGTTAGTAGTAAGAAACCTGATCCAGTTCAAACAGTATAGGAACCTTTTTGCTTATTCCAAATTTAAGATTTTTCATCAGGAAGCTATTTATTAAAACTATTTTCTAAATTTAATCTTGTTTATCAAAATTTATTTAATTAACCAAAGAGTTAAAAAGATATAGCCCATGCATATAAACCCCGAGATATTAAGAGATCTTAGAAAATAGCCTAGGGTATAAAACCTTGTAACTAAAATCAAAGGAATTGAGTTCAGCATATTGTGTTAAAACTTGTTAAGTTTTATTATTTTTTTGTTCTGTTTATTGTGTGAATTTAAAAAATTGTTGTAATAAAGACTTTAAATTATTAATGAGTTATATATGTTTTGTGTTACAAAAATATTTATGTTATAAAATAAAAAATTACAATATATATATATATATATATATATATATATATATATATATATAATGCATCGATCACCCCCCCCCCCCAAAGCAAGTCGCTGGAAACGCGTCTGGATGATGACAGCTTGGATGATGAAACATCTGCGACATTAAAGTCATTTGATAAATTTTTAATTGTAAGATTTGAGTTATTTTACTGCAAATGATATTTTCGCAAGCCTAGCTCTGAAGTGAATTAAGAATAATGAATGTTACCATAAACTGTTGACAAACATCAGACTACTTTTCAAAGCAGAATTATTTAGCTATTAGCTAATTATCATAAACTAGCACTCCCATTGCGGCTTCACCTGTGCAAGTTTTAAGTTATCACATTTTATATAAAAATCATAATAATAGTTGACAGTATATATTGCATATATTTACTAATGTAAGTAATATATATTGTTAATCAAGTAAATAAAATTGGAAAAAAGTAGTTTATTTTAAACATTCATTTATCAAATCTGTTTTCAAAAATCTATATATAAGATATTATTTTACTATTATTTTTTTGCTATTACTTCAATTATTTTTTTGATGGTTAAAACACTTATTGATCCATCTGAAAAAAGGTCCAAATATGAGATAGTGAATATGATTATGATGTATATAATGATTATGAGAAGATAAGGTTATGATTGTACAAACAGAAGCTAAACCATTGTAACTGTTAAGCCCCTAATTTTAACGTTTCCCCATAACTATCAATTGTCAAGTAATTTCAATGGTTATTTTGTTATACTTTAATGTACCAACTCAAAAAGCTTATTTTACTGCAAAGCGAAATGTTGAGATTTTTTAAAATTATTGATACATTTAAAAATTGCTAAGATTTTAATGGTTGATTTCTTGAATTTTGTAGTCCATTACGTTCGGTGAATCTTATTAATATTAATAATTTTATTAGTACTTAATAAGGCTCTTGAAACAGGATACTTCAGACACAAATAAAAGTAAGTATTACATCCAATGAAGGAGGACACATTTAGAATAAATATAGACTATAACAGTCCATTCACTAGAGGAAATACTGACTCAGAGAATTCAATTTACAAGTAGGCTAAATATTATTTTCTATTGTCTTTAATATTACGCTACAGCCAAATTCCAGTTAAACGCATAATATTTTTCTTGTTATTATTAATTTATTTATAAATTTTCATTTTTTCTATGGTAACCCCGGGCCCCTTGCCCCTGCCTTTAGTACACCACTGAAACGTTATCCTGTTATACTTATAAATATTCAATACAAACAGAAATTAAAAATAAAAATAAAACAAGTTTTATACTTTTAAAAGTAAAATTATATATTTTTTTGTAATGTACAACAATCATTAATTTGCTTTAGATCATATCCATGTACTTATGGTTACTGAAAAAGAACTACAGGCCTAGCCACCGCCCAATATATATGAAATCACAGTTACTGAATAAATTTAAATCAGTATTTCTAGACCTTAAAGGTAAATAATAGCTTAATTTCGATGTTTCTAAAAATAAAAAAACAATTTGCCTAATTCTATAGGCCTATCTATTACATTCAAATAATATGTTAACATACACAAAAATACAATTCATATTTATTAACCTATAAATTGAAGAAGTTTTCAATTCAATAACACTTTACATAATACTGTACAGTAATTAAAGTAATATAGCATATGGGTTAAAACAGCTGTTATGCAATCTAACCTAAACACATATAAAAATTGTTGTATGAAATCTTATTTTCACTTAATTTAAGTATCAGTTGTAGGGCTACATCATAGCGTGACTACCACCATCTATTAATTATTACTATTTAGACACCTCCAATCAGGCTCAAATTATGAAAGAATCGTCTCAGGAGTGGGACAAATAACTTCCCAAAGTTTCATGTCAATCAGATAAACGGTTTACTTTATACAGCCAGGCATATGTGAGCTCTGTGTATTTTCTATCCCTTACAGTAAATTTCTACCCCTTATAATTAAAATTTTGCTAAATGTTTTCTTAGTAGTACAGCGAAAGTTCCCTCTAAATTTCAAGTCTGTACCATTATTAGTTTCGGCTGATATTGATATTAGATCGTCAGTCAGTCAGGACTTCAATTTTTATATATAGAGGTAGCTGTGCAAATATATTTGCGAACAAATAAAAATTTTATTGCAAAGGTTGTACATTTACATTTCAGTGTTTCTGAAATTACAGAGCAAAAATGATACTCCGATGCATGTCGTCACATATTTATGAAGTTGAAACCACCGATAGTTCATTCCATGTCAAATTCTAAACTCTTTACAATCTAAACAAAAGCCTAAATTAAATATTTGTCTAATAATAATTTAATTGGTAGTACATAAATTCTTAAATTATATCTTTTTTAGCAGTTGCAGATACATTTTTATTGGGTTTTACATCTTACTGACTGTTTATTTTTGCAGACATGACAAATCATGATCACTTAATACAGTAAAAACTGTTTTGCTTCAGTAAATTTGAATTTCTTTTACTTATAAGTTTAGACAAGTCATGGACAACATAGTAAAAAAGGATAAGGAAATTATTAAATAAGTTTGATGACAAAATTATTTATCCTTGAACAAAAAAAAATTAAGTCTCTTTTTAAAATTTGAAGTACATAAATTAACAACTTACCAAACTTATAATTTTTTAAAACCATTAGATTTATTGAGATGTAACATTTCCAATTGGCAAATCAGACCATATTTTGTAAAGTTATGAATTGAGAATGGTCACATCCTAAAAATGGTCATCCTCATTAAACAATAAATTAAGAGCTAATATCACCAAATGCCAAAGACAATCTGAGTCTAAATATTTGGTCTTGAATATAACATTTAAACACATGGTTTTATGCAGAATATTTGAGTTTTTGATAGAATTAATAACATGTTTTACCTGGTTTGAAAGAAACACACAAAATAAGCCATAGTTAGCAAGATTTTTTTTTATTAAATCAAAAAAGTTCAGATCTTCAATGGGTTCAAAATAGTATTATTATAATTTACTCAAAATTGTTACTAAAACATTTTAATATAACAGATTTTTAGAAGTTTTTTTTTATCTCCCCATTCAAATAAGTATATAGTATAATAAATAAGTGTATACATCAACTGTGGTGTAATGTTTAATTAAACCTTTGTAAAACCTGTAGTTGTTTTGTAAATTACCTCTGAGGATGATTGCTATGCAATTGAAATGTACATAGTGTTTTAAATAAAGGAAAACATTATTTGTTGTATAGAGGTTTCATTTATTTAAATTACAATAAAAGTTGTAGTGGATTTATTTAAGATCAAATAGTTACTTGTTTATTGTCTTTGCTAATTCAATAGTTAAAACAAGATTGTACTTTCATTTGAATGTAGTTCTAAATAAGGACTATTGCATAAACTTTGAAATATAGAACACATTAGTTAAATAAAATCGTTTAATGAAGTATACAACATAATTAATTTTTAAACGATCTAAAATATAATAGTAGTAGTAGTAGTAGTAGTAGTAGTAGTAGTAGTAGTAGTAAGACAACTGAGTTAGTATACTAATACTATGTGTTCAGTACTATTATTTTCTGAACATATAATATTCTTCTGATACTGGGTGGCTTTACGCCTCCTGGTTTGTAAATGCACAACAAAATTGAAAATATTTTAAAAGTTTAAAAGTGTTTGTTGAAAGGACTGTTGAATTTGAAAAAGTAAATAAGCACAAAAGGACAATACTTTATTTCTCTGCAAACATTATTAACAATTTTTACATCAAATGGAATACAAAACTAAATAAAGTATTCTCCAAATATTCTATGGTGTCGTCATGTATTAATTTGAATAGTATCTTGATATTCCATTTGAATGGAAGAGTCAAATGGATTTGATATAAGATGCTTAGCTTTCATGTGTTTCATGAGATTAGATTTTTGTTTTGATGTATGTGGACAAAGTGGACATTTGAACTGAGGAGACGTCCCACACTCAAACTTCTTGTGCCTACACAATGATTGTTGGTGAAAATAAACTTTTCCACAATTTATGCACGTATATATAGCTCGCCTCTCAACTCTGGAATCTACTAAAATTACACAACAATATTAATAATTATGATAACTTAAGACTTTACTTAAAATTTTTAAGTAAAAGTTATTGACTTTTACTGGAAATACCACACAATTATTGAATATTTTACAATACAATCACATTTTTGTATAAAAGAACTTCAGAAAGTATATAGAAAAATTTTAAATTATATGGTAATTCCAAGTATTACCATATTTAGAAATCTTGGACTAACCTAAAAAGTATTACCATAGTAATATTAAAATAAATGCACATCAGTGGAATTTCGGGTACAAAGATTTAGACAGCAGATACTGAATTGAAGTAATAGTTTTAATCTGTATCAAAATGATATGAATAAATATTTAGTTATATTGATAAGCAAACGAAGCAAGTTATAAAATTACATGCAGATTAGTAAATGTCTTCTTTTAAATAAAAACACTGCCAGAAGAGAACTTACACTAAAATACAATACACTATTTTAGTTGTTATTAAAAATTAAACTGAGAAATTTAAACAAATATCTTACATTTTTATCCATTAAAATCCATTTTATGTTTGCATTTGATATGTTTTATAAGGTTACTTTTTCGTTTAGATGTTTGTGGACACAAGGGACAATGGAATTGAGGCAAAATATTATTACACTCAAATTTTCTGTGTCTGTATAGAGATGGCAGATGTGAATAAAATTTTCCACACTGGTGACATTTGTATTTTTTCCCAAAGTTATTAGCTGAAACTAAAATAATACTTATTTACAAGTAGGTAAGATAAATTATAATAACTAAATATATATATAATTAAACAGTTACATCAGTTTTGTAAAAGAAAAACATTAACAGTTGAATTGTTCGGATATCAGATAATTTGTTTTGATGTTAATGTATTTATTTTACAATAAAATTTAACATAATTAATGACAAAAAATATTAGAATGTTCAGTGAATAATCCATAAAAGTATTTATACTTCAACTACTCTAAGAATAATGGTTTTCAATGTTTTTAAATTGATCATGGGCCGAGAATAGGTAAGAGGGAGCAGTTTTATGCTTACAAGGGCACATCAATCTTCAAAAATAATAGGTATAAGTTGATGATATAAAGAGCATGTATATTTTCTTTTCTTCAATACTTTCATTTATTAAGTCTGTTAATAATCAAACTTTTTAACACAAAGTTAGTATTTTAAAAATCTTCATCAGTATAGTAACATCACCAGTATTAGCATGGACAGTTAAACATAAACGTAAAAAATATTGGAGACAGGTTCTTCTGATTTTAATTACTTTTTTGTTCAATATTTTTCACTGTCTGTTCAATCCTTAAATTTGTAAGAACATTATTGATCTTTCACAAGTATAAGGAGTCTTATTTAAAGGATTTACTAAACTCTATGACTGAATAATTTTTGAACTGTGAAACAAGTTTGTAGAATTTATCAATTTTCTAAAAAATATCTCTGTAGAACCCAGAAAATGACATTCTTCAAAAACTAGGTAAAACCAATTTAGTTTTTTAAAAATCTTCTTGAAAGTCTAAAATCTACAATCAAACTTTCATAAATATATGTCTGCAGATCTTAATCTGCAATAAATAACAATAGGTATTATTTTCAATCCTAATTTACATTTATTATTACAAAAAATATAAAGATTTAAAATTTATTAAAGTATTGAACGAGTCTGTGGTTAAAAAATCACTGTAATGCTGTTTTACAGCTGTAAAATATTAAGCAGACTTTCGTTTGGAAGAGAAACTGCATGTCTTCCTCCTACATGTGTTTTTAGATTACTTCTTTGTTTTGTTCGATAGGGGCAAAATGGACATTTAAGATTAGGGCTTTGACCACATTCTCTCTTGAGATGTGCTAACATATTCCGCCTCCATTTGTAATCTTTGCCACATTTAGGGCAGGTACTAATGCCTGAAACAAAACAAAAAAACACTGACTTCTTAATATTCAATCATAAAATTCTGTAACAAGGAAGGTCTACTCATAGGGTATCCAAAGACTTAAATATTTGTAGATATACTGTACTGAAAACATGGTAAATTTTTTAATAAACAGACCCGTATTACTTACACGTAAAAGTAGATTTATAGTTGTAGCTCAACTATCTCATTGTACAGGATTAACTCAATACAAATTTATTTAGTTTGTTTCCAATTTGAACTTAAGTTAGTAATTATACATTAAAACACTTTAGAATGTACGTAGCCTATTTAAAATAGTATATAATTGACATTGAATAAGGACTGCATTTCAGGAATTGTATTCCATTGTAGACTTCAAACACTAGTGATGGTGAGATTAATCTACCGAATCGCAAGTAACACACACATAAACACAACATTGGACCAAGATTAGCTACAGTTCAAAAGACTACGATATTTTTTGCTCCTTATGGAAGTTCTTACTAATTGAATTTCTAGGTAATAGAGGTTTATAAGTCACTTTCTGATTTATAAAAAATATAGCTAATATGTAGTGATTAACATGTACTTATTGTATAGGTATCATTCGTTAAGATTTGACATACATGTTTACAAACAGTAAATAAAAAAACTCACTAATCCCAGTATTTACTTAAAGAAATCTATTAATTTCTTGAGTTTCAGCATTTACATTTCGTATGTTTTTCTTCTTTTGAATGTTTCCAACTTCTGTATACAAAATCTGTGATCAGCCGGCTTTATCTTCACTATCATTTCTGTCAGAACATGTCCTCATACAATTCTGAACTATATCCTCATTGGTTTATTAATTATCTAGCTGTAACCATATCGCCATCAATTACCCGTAGTTTCATGAAACAAAGTAGGGCCCATTTTTAGGTCCAACTTAAGCTTTATTTTCCTCTGGAAGAAAGTCTTTTTTACCTATACTAATACAAAACCCAGCTTTCTTGAAATAGTTTTTTATGGTTATGTTCCTTACCGAGTACCATACTCTCCTTGAAGTGTAATTTCATGACTAAATGTACACTAATATAGGAGCTATTTATTGTTTTTGAAGTGACAACTTCTTAACACTTAGAGAACAAAACATGAGATTAAATCATTGATTTCGCTTCACGCTATTTCTGAAATGCATACCATACAGCACATATTTTCTAAATAGTAACATATGATTTCATGTAATAGCTGATTTTGTGTTATAGGTTATGTTGTAGAACAACAGTTTCACATAGATTATTACTAAATAGTTTTGATAAGTTATTAAATATATTAATTTATTTAAATTCTGATAAATCTCAAAATACAAATAATTCAATAAAACAATAATAATAATAATGTATGTACTTTTAATTCAATTTTTGAAAAGAAAACATTTTACGTCTTATACCTTTTACAGAACTGAATTGAATTGAATTTGTGAAAAAAATTTATATTCAGTCAATATCTAATAAATGTGTTTTAACTATAATTATATAATACTTAACAAAGTGAATACATAAGGTCTTACTTGACGCGTTTTGAAACCATCGTCTCTTTTACAAAACAAAGCCTCTAATGGGGGCGTCTTGCTAGGTACAAAGGTTGCTGGTATGAGATTTATGAATGTAGAAGTGGTGGGCTAAGTGGGTTGTGTGCTATGTAATGAAACAGGGTGTTGACTTCAAAATGTGCGCGGTCATTTAATATGTTTTCTTCATCTGTTGCGTAGTGTTTGTATACTTTGTATTTTTATAAAGTTTCATTACATAGCTCACAACCAACTTAACCCACCCCCTCTACACTCATAAATCTCATACCGACAACCTTTGTACCTAGCGGGACGCAGCCAGCAGAGGGTTTGTTTTGTAAAAGGAACGATTGTTTCAAAACGCGTCAGCAAGTAAGCCCTAACATATTCACTTAGTTAAGTATTATTTAATTATTGTTTAATCAGTGAATTCAAGATGATTACAACAAACAACTTTAAATGTGTATTGTTACCTACAATAAATATTAGCTTCAATAAATACATTCCTCAAATCAATTATGTAAAAATTGAATGAAAAATGCATAATTCATATTTTAGGCGATTTTTGTTTAAATTTTTTTTAGAACCATTAGCTCTATTTTGTTATTACTTCTGCTGGGATTCCCCCTATTGCCAGAATCGTTTTTTTAAAGTTGTGTATACAAGTATAGTTAACAACTTCTCTTAATACAAATTTTAAAGTGCTGGTAGGTCTGTATGGGTAGCACAGTTGTCAATGAAGGGCAAGATTTATTTTTGTGTTATCTTTATCACCTTGTTTACTTTTTTCAGCCAATTTTTAAACAATTTGTTTCTTGCTCAAGGTTTTGTAACACCGGCATAATCAATAGCTAGAGTTTCCACACCTTTGAAATAACTAGGTTTTCTAATGACATATAGCAGTTTGTCTGTACCAGTCATGTATATACACTGAAGAATAGCAAGGCAATCCTTGATTTCTCATTACTTTCCTCCATACAATTTTTCACCCATGTGAAAAATCATCAACGCTGTAAATGCTCTCTAAAAGACATGCCCTTCTAAAGGACTTGATAGATCTTTAATCCCCATAGGTTACACACGCCTTGGTCTAAAGGTTTGCTTTACAAACCCCTTTGTTGAAAGCTATAAAATGACGGTTTTTAAAACCCTCTAACCAGTCATTACTAGCTGAAAAGTTCTTAAATCCCAATTTTTATAGCAAAGTCTTTGGATTCTTGTGTCAACAAGATTCTATCTGTAGGAATGTCCATTCTACAATGCCTTTTTCAATATCAGGGAATTTGGAAATTCAATTCCTCTTAATATTTCCATGTCTCTCAGACCACTGACTTTTTAGAAGCTTTTGATTTTATAACCTTATAAAAGGTGGATATGGTAAACCAAACTCCCTTTATATTTTATTTCACAATTTTCTGAAGTCAAATGCATTCATAATTTTAGGATTACCTCATAAAGGCAATACTTTAACATAATTTTTCACTCTAACATTCTGAGTATGTGCTAACCGTCCTTCACTTAAATATTAAGTGAAGCCTTAATATTTAAGCTTCACTATAATAAGCTTCACAGTCGATGCACACGCACATCGGTCATTTGAATAGAATAGAATACAAAAACAATGGTTCTTGAAATTTAAGAACACAAAACCCATGGGCGGTTCCAGAAAATTTTTTAAATGAGCTATAAATCGTAGATGTTAAATATGCTCAATTATTGGTTACAGAGTTATAGACAAGTATCATTATCAATAGAAGTGCCCATGAGTGAAAAAACTACTTTGTCTTATAGGGGTATCTGTTTCTCACTTGTAGAGAGTTAAAATGATAGGACCTGGTAATTATTGGCACTTATAACACACACACACACACACACACACACACACACACACGCACGCACAAAACATACACTTTCTGAATGTAAAATGTAGCATTTGTAAAGTAAAACACGAGTTTTATTCTATTTTCAGTCATTCCCTACTCTTTTTTAGCAATTGTAGGGTCTGCTGACATTAACTAGTGAATCTTGACACTTACTGAAATCCATTTTAAGGAAGTCAACATTTTTGTTTATTCTGACATTCAATGTAACACACACACATATGATCTATATTATGCATATTTTTTTAAGAGTATAAATAGGAATGAGTTGGCCCTGGCTAAAATTAGAATGTGGTAGTAAGAATTTTGTAATTTCTCCCATATCAACCAAATGTGCTCAATTTGTTGCTGTAATAGCAAACAGTATGGGGGACATTGGATATTTATTATGTTAAAAGTTGTCAAAGTGGTTATATATGCTTTTGTTATATAGAGAATTATTTATTTGGGTATAAAAATGATAAATTTTGCTTTAAGAATGGATAAAACTGAAAAAGTTTTAGAAATCTTGAATATTGGTTTGGGAAATATGCTATAAGTTAATCAAGGCTGTACAAGTGGTATAACCATTTTCAAGAAAGCAATGTCGGTGTTGAAGATATTGATTTTTCAGCATCTCTGCTCATCAATAACCAATAAAATGGGCAAATCGTGAAAAAAATAATTATGAACCATTGCCTAATTACATTCAGAGAAATCACTGATGATATTGGCATATAAAATGGATCATACCATGCAATTTTTATTATATTTTTTGGGTATTGAAATGTAACAAAAAATTTTTTGAACTTTAAACAAAAACTAAAAGTTTTTCAGATGTAAATAAAGTCAACAATAATACAAAATTATTGAAACATATAAAGAATGGTGATGAAACATGGGTTTACAGATAATAATGTGAAATTTTTCTGCAGATTAACAAAAACTACCTTACAATAGATCTGATGATCGTATATGGCGTCCAGAGTATTTATCATCCTCAACATCTTCAAGACTTTTTTGGAAATGCTTATACTACTTATAGCAAACTTACTAAGAGCAATGTCCATTATTTACGAAACTTTGCTGCACTTTACTCAATCCTTACAACAAAATTTAACGTAAATAGTTTTATACAAATTATTTAACTTTCAAGAATATATTTATTCTAATTTTTAGTTGAATCCACAAACATATTTTTTTAAAATATATTAAAGACTGTATTGAAAAACACTTCTGAAATTTTAAGTTTCTTGGTTTGTTACTGGAGTAATCAATAAAAATCACCATGTTCACCTAAATGATGTTTTTCAAAGTTTCATTTTTCATAATAGACTACTAATATTTGTAAGGTGATTTGTATGTTTGACTACAAAGTTAAGTTTCAGTCATTCATTAATCATTACAGAGAAAAATTCGGGATGATTATTAAAGAGCAAAGGTCCCTCTAATAATTGAGTTGAGATTTGATTATAAAAAAGGTATCTGTCATGTATTTGAAAACAAATAAAAATTTATCTATAGGTTTAGTAAGAATATCCCCTCCAGGACATCAAATAATAAGTGATATAATTACGGTAAATCCCTGTCAATACATCAGGAAGAAATCTACGAGTAAACACCGTAAGATTTACATTTGTATAGTACAAACCGGTCAGTTTCTTAAAATTTTCTGACAAGTTTTTTATATATCACACACACACAATTAGAAAAAAATAATTAGAGATGTAACAATTACTTATTAACAAATACTTAATAA
Organism: Prosapia bicincta; assembly: GCA_036971475.1. Taxonomy (NCBI): domain Eukaryota; kingdom Metazoa; phylum Arthropoda; class Insecta; order Hemiptera; family Cercopidae; genus Prosapia; species Prosapia bicincta. Next base: position 6,819,064 of record JBAIZL010000001.1, read on the forward strand.
CAAATACTTAATAACAAATAAGCAAGATTTAGCTTTAATAGGTGAATAAAACTCTTCATCTTAAGTATTATAATCAAATGACAAATCTGAATACTTTATTTGAATATAAAAGTCATTAAAGAGATGTTTAGATTGTTGATTAATTGTACAGTTTAAAAAGAAGACAATGCGGTGCCAGGAAAAGTATCAAATTGATTACAAATTTCAGTTCTTAAATTGAAATAAGAATTTTAATTTATTACTTTTATTAAAAGAGACATTCATTCTTTAATTTTAAATGCAGTATGTACTTTAACCATTTGATCATAAAATATATCCTCTTGAAAATGTATGTAAGAAATACTCTATTTACTTTTAGTTTTTAAGCCTTCCTTTTATTTAAAAATTATTCAGATATCTTTATTTAGAACAATATTTTAACTTGATGACAATTTCAATTTGAATATCTTTCTCACATTACAAATTATACCTTCCACATTTTTTTTATAAATAAAATAAACCATCTATCTTATAAAAAATATCATACCAACAACTCGAGATCATGAACATCTTTTCAGTCTTTACTAAAATAAATTCTGTAGAGTAAGACGCACTACATTCTCAATGGTTGTTCTACTTTTTAAATTGATTTTACCAAATAAAGGAGTTATGATTTTATGTAAATTATGTAATTTACCAAATTCTAAAAATATAAAATAAAGTATAAATATTATTATTCAAAGGCACTTGCATCAATACTGAATAAAATATGGCTATCTATATCAAATAGAATTGTGTCACATAGTAAAATTCTTTAGCATTTTTCACCTTTCGGATTTAAAATGCTTTCAAAAATATAAGTATATACATTATTAACAAGTTAACAATTCCTTAACAATTAAACACTTTTCTAAAAATAAACAAATTATATAGCAGCAAGTTTTTTTTTTTAATGTTGACTTCAATTAAGTCTTGAATAAATTTTTAGGTTGCGTGCAGAAAAAATTATTTATCAGAGAATTTCAAAACTATAACAAAAGATTAAATATTAAAAAAATACTATAGAATAATTCCATATATATACCACATACATACATACAGTCCATTGCACTGCCTTTATAAAGTTATTATAGGTTAACTATAAACTATTATTCCAGCATTAAGTGCAATTAACTTTTACCTTGTGATGAGGCAGCTTTCGATCATTTGACCATTGTCGAATCGCTGTGGTTTCAAATCACATTAAAGGTACCTCATCACAAGGTAAAAGTTAATTGCACTTAATGGTGAAATAATAGTTTACAGATAAGGTATAATAACTTTATTATTATAGGTATATGTATATATATATATATATATATATATATATATATATATATATATATATATATATATATATATACATATATATCACTTTCAATATATGTAGTTAAACAAGAATCTTACTTGGTATTTATGAGAGTTAATTTTCAAAGACTGGCCTAGTCTCCATTATCGGGCATACTGAGCTTTTAAGTACATATAGAGAAAGTGATAAGTGAATACAAGAAAACAGTGTTGCAAAGCTACAAATATATATGTATATATGTATATATATATATATATATATATATATATATATATATATATATTTTTTTTTTTTTTTTTTTTTTTTTTTTTGTCATTGTTAACTTTATTCAATACTTGATCACAATAAACTTACTCCATCAAAGAAACAGTAACTGGTCACCCCAGCAACAAATTTAAGAAAAAAGCTAATAATACATTTTATATTGTATATTACTTTCTTAAAATTAAGTTAATTTGATTTAACCAATGAAATGATTACTATACAGTTAAACTATATAAACAATAAACTTCAAAAATGTATGCATAAATATTATGAATCCAGAATGGTAACTATAGTTTTTTGTGATGTAACATAGATTAGAAAATTATTTACAAGAAATTTTGTTATATGTATTTATATGCCAACATAGTAAAAAACTGTTGCATGATATACACATAGATTTCTAAAAATAAACACATTGATTTGAATGACTTGTATAAACAAAACTTGTACAATTAAGGCATATTTTTAAGTCTTATAGACAAAATTCTTTTGACTATAGCCTACTGTATCAGTCATCCCCAGTGTCAGGTTAACAAAGAGGATTGATTGAATACAAAGTTTACATTTTGAATACCATAACAAAATAATAAATGAAAATTGGTAACAATAAATGTACTTATTTTTCTATTAATCTGAGCTTAGATACTGAAACTAATTTATAAAGGTAAATATTAGACTCATACTCTTATTAATCAGTAGTTTACAAACAAACTTTAGGGACAATCATCACCAGCGATGGGCTTTGAGTTTAATACTTCAGCATTTAATCATGTAATAACTAGAACGCTTAATTTCGATTAAAAAAATACAGATTTAGGTTTTATATTAATATTTTCTGCAATGTAAATTGGCACACAATTATTAATAAAATTTGGTAAAAAAATTAGTAAATAAGAAAAGTAATTATTTGTTTCAACTTCACTCTATTACTGACAATAAACTAAGAATACACACATTCAATTAATGCCCACTGTCCAGGTTACACAATAACAAGTTCCTTTTCTTTGGAAACAATTTTAAAGATACGATTGTTATGTAGTTATGAAAATTTAGAAATGAAATAATAAATGTTTCTGTCAAGGAACTAAAGAATTGTATTAGAATCTAACAAAATCTAAGCAATGGAATTTCGCTAAATAAAAAACAAAAATACATCATAGTAAAATAAATTCATAATTTTTGTCAGAAGCTAAAGTTCTCTATTTATTATTAACATGTACTAATTTTGTCTAATCTAACATTTTAGTTTATCGGTGCTTAATATAATACACAGTTTTTAAATATTAGGGTTTCAGTTTACTGATATTTATGCACAAAAACTAAGAAACATATTTACATTTTGTGCATGTTGGTGTTTAATATAATACGGATTTTCTAAAAAGTAAGGTTTCAGCTTAATTTTACAGATATTTATGACAAAACTAACAAATATATTTACAATTCTGCATATTAGTAAAACTGTTATCAATAGTGAATAACAAAAATAATATAAATAATAAATAATAAAGAAACAACTAATGTGTATATTTTTAGTGGTAAAAATCAAATAGTAAATCTTACAAGATACATTGCATTCATTTAAAGGGATGTTTTTATGAATTCTTTGTAAAACATTATCTTTGCCTTCTAATATTTGTTCTGACAATGGAGAATGACCCTGGATGTCATTTATCATACAGAGTGGTAACTAGTGGATCAAAAAGCTACAATTGCATAAAAGAAAATGAATTAAAACTTTATAACTAAGGAAAATTACAATAAAACTAAATACAACATAGTAATTACATAAATATAACTAAAACACACACAGACACACATTTATATATATATATATATATATATATATATATATATATATATATATAGATATATCACTTAGGGTAAGAACAAAATAAGTGGGTTGCTGTACATAAGTAGCTTGTGGTTGATGTTGACGGCACAGAGCATGGAGGTTACATAAGATGCCTGGTCAAGCTCAGACCGCTGTTTTGGTTATTATTATATGAGCCAATTAACGTATCACATACACACACACACACACACACACACACACACATATATATATATATATATATATATATATGAAGTTAATATATTACTATTGTAAATACTTTTATCCACCACTAAGTGCAATAATTTTACCATGTGATGAGGCACCTTTCGATCATTTGACCATTGTCGAATCACTGTGATTTGACAATGGTCAAATGGCCGAAAGGTGCCTCATCACACAAGGTAAAATTATTGCACTTGGTGGTGGATAAAAGTATTTACAATAGTAATATATTAACTTCATAAAGTCAGTACAAGATTTATACACAAAACTTTATACACATTTATCACATAATATGTGTTATATATATATATATATATATATATATATATATATATATATATATATATATATATATATATGAAGTTATTATTATTACTTGTAAATAATTTTTTCCACCACTAAGTGCAATAATTTTACCTTATGTGATATCACATAAGGTAAAATTATTAAACTTAGTGGTGGAAAAAATTATTTACAAGTAATAATAACAATAACTTCATAAAGTCAGTGCAAAGTAAAAATAATGGACGTGAAATATAACGATATATATATATATATATATATATATATGTATATATATATATATATATATATATATATATATCAGAGCTGGATTCAAAGAGATATTTTGGAGGTGATGGCGAGTGGAAAGAGAAGGAAAATATTTAGGAAATGTGGTACATGTCTAAGCTTTTTTATCTATGTGAAATAGTTGTAGGAGAACTCTGTGACATTACACAATCATTAGTTAGACTCATTTACCATGTATTTACTATACAAAATACTTATTTATTACATTGTGAGTGGGCATATTTATTATTGATTTATAGTACAGTATTAAAGTGATTGATATGGAATTATTATTACTATGGTCATGTTCTACTAATTAATAAGTTGATTTAAATTGACGATTTGAGGGATGAATGGCCAAAAAAGCAAGCATCAGTAATGATATTTTATTGTACATATATTTATAGTGTTATTTCATTGTTTAAAAATTTTCGCTTTTCCATATTGGGGGGGGGGGGGCTGAGCCGCAAAGCCTTCCTTAAATCAATCACTGAAATATACATGTGTGTGTGTGTCCTCAATTTTTTAAAACTATATTTAAATTAATAATCAAAAGATATATGGTAAACCAAGATTATTAAAATATGATTAATATAATAAAATAATATAGTGTACAGTAAGAAGTACATCCTAATAAGCTAAATGTACAAATACATAATAAAATTTTAAAACAAGGTTATGAAGAATTTACTATACAAAAAAATGCAGCTGATATTTAAATGTTGGCAAATCAAACCTTTTCATTTGTCATGGAGTTGTAGAATTCAACATACAATGCTTTCACTATAATGACAATTACTTTCTAACATTAAACAGCATTTTACTGTTGGGTGGCATGGATTTGTACCTTCTTGAAACAAGACCATATTTTAGGACTACTTATAATATTGGAATTAATGCCAGAACTCAAAAATGATAGTTGTCATGAATGAAAATTGTTTCCTACTTTGGGCTTATGTTCACAAGAACTTCCTCCATGGGCATGAACAAAATGTGAGATAATCTGGTTGTCATCTACTTTAACACAAGTAGTAAGAAACATTAGTATCTGGAAGAAATGATTAGCGATATTACTGTAATAAGGCAATGTTCTGGATATTCTGTATCTCTTTGTCAGAAGCGGTCAGATATTTACAGTGAATGCAAATTGTACATGTAGAAGCCGTAAAATTTCTTTGAACTTTACTGAGGATGCATAACTAGTGTTGTAGTTTTAGTAGGTGTTAATAAGTAAATTATAGATTTTTAATTTCCTTACTGACTTAATATAACATTGGGAAACTTGGACAGAATATGTTTGTTATTTGAACTTGGAGAAATAATTTGCTAATATACTATTTTTTTACAGAACAACACTATCGCTTGGTAATTTTATTTATACATGATAAAACACTGCATATATTATAAAAAACTCAACTGTTACATCTGGCCTCATAACTGGAAAAAGAATAATTCAAACAATTTCAAAAATAAAAAAAAACTTCACAAATTACTGAAAAGTTTTATTAGTAATTAATAACTGATTAGTATAAGTATATTGTTTTAATAACCCTGAAATAGAAAATTGACTGATATATTATTAGTCCATTGACAGAGTGAAATTTCCCAATGTAAGTATGTAGGCTAGCTACAGTAGAGCTTCAATTATCCGAATCAACTGGGATCAGACCCCATTTAGATTAACAAAAATTCGGATAGTTGCAATTTTTTTTTTAAAAGG